>CM041520.1:15267500-15512500 GCA_023091065.1 Dianthus caryophyllus
TTTTGTCAAAGCACGACTGATGAGGCCAAAGTCGCGTCACCTCAATCAAAATAAACCTAAGGTCAACTAACTGAGTAGTTAGTGGCAGTAGGGTCGAATCCTCAGAGAGATGGTGTAGTCAAGGGATGCTTAGAAGTCTAGGTCGGTCTCAAAGTAACAAAAGTCGGGTGTTTTGAAGGATTAAACTAAGAACGGTAAGCAAAAGGAATAGAAAATGAATGAGAGGGAGATTAGGGCATCGGGGTCATGTGACATCGATTCAAGAACTAACTCAAAAGGGATTATCAATCAATTGAAGTCATGCAAGTGATTAGGTTTAGGAAAACGCTCTCTCGAGTCAATTTTAACCTTAAGCAAATTTAGCGGGCTCTCGCTACGTACTAAATTCAACTTATCAATTACGCGTGAGTCTAGTTTCAATTCGGCTTTCGATCTTAAACTGAAACAACCTAAATTCAATTCAATAAAGGCGTCCCTAAATTCAATTGATAATGAAACGCGTAGGAAGAAATCAACTTGCACAAATTCAATCGATATAAGCAATTAAAACATGTTCTGAATCAATATCACAATCACCCTAAACCCTAATTGAGAATTAGCTATGCATGATTGAAATAAGAGCAAAACGATAATAAGAGGAAAACATGATGAAAGAAACAAGAATGAATTAAACCTGGAGTAATCCTGAATTTCAATGCAAAAGATCGAATCTTGCAAGTAAATTAAAGCTAAGTCTAAGAGTTTTGAGAGTTTAAAAGAGAGGAAAACTACGTTCTATTCTAAAGCAGAAAATATAATGAAAAAGCATCCATGAAAAGACCTAACTCGAGCTCTATTTATAGGCCACGAAAATCCGGAGAAACAGGCAAGCAAAACCGAGCGGTTCGAGGACAAACCGATCGGTTCAGGGGGTCAAACCGATCGGTTCACCTCTAAACCGATCGGTTCTTAGCTTTTCCGTAACTTCCAAAGAACTTTGTTCCTTGATTCAACTATCCGGAACCTATAGGTTTGCTCTGAACCTATAGGTTTGACGTCCCAAATTGTCGTATGACTTCCGAATTGACTCTCGGGCTTCGTCTTGACCACACGATACTCGTAAATGCTCCAAATGACTCAGGTTTCAGCTCAGGACCGCCAAAACCTGCAAAATACACACGAGGAACGACAGTATCGCAATATAAAGCAAATAGCTACTAAAATACTAGTGAAATCGAGTAAGTGCGAGCTAAATGCAACTATAACGGGGGCACATAAGCAATATAAATAACATACGTCAACGACGAGCTACTTTCACAAAACTCTCATCACATTTTTGAAATAACCTTTTTCAAAAATCCTTCCCTCAAACCAAAATGGCCCATAGTCATGACGGTTTGATTTAGACAAACAGTCTCTTCAAAACACCTTGGTCTCACGACATTCCAAAACAAAAATGAACCACATGACTCGCGGTCATTGTAACCCATCTATTACCAAGTATTTTCAAACCCGAGAGTGGTAATCCATCCTCGTGGACCCTTCTCAAAGAGCAAAATCTAGCGGCTCACGGCCGCGTAACATCTCTTTCAAAATAAACATTTTCGAAATCCATGGTTCAAATGGCCTACAGCCATTTTAATCCAAACATCTCTCCGGGAATGAGCTAGCATCATCCCCTGGATCCTTCACGGTTATACCAAGTGGCTCATAGTCGCTTCAATCTAACCCTCTTTCAAACTCAAATGTATGAAAGCGAACATAACCGTCTTCATCACATTTTCAAACATCCTTGATTCAGATAGCCTATCGCTACTCCGAATCGACTCACGTTTCCATCGCAATCCAACGACAAGCCTATAACGACAAATCGTTAACACGGGCTTATCGGATTCGATTTCAAAACACCTACATCGAGCCAAAATGTGACAACGCATTTTTGCTCAACAAAACATCCTGCCTTTCGCCGAAAACAAAGCTTTTGCAAAGTCAAAGTCAAATCTATGCATGAATCGAGTCTCGACACAAGCGTCAATCACACTTGAAACATGTGCGTCTCGAGCACCCAGCGAAGTATCCATCAAGGCTCCACCGACGATCTCACGGATCTCCTCAAGAAATTCGAGTCTTTTCAATATGGGTAGAGTTTTTAAGCATTGAATCGAGTCTTCGACGTACGACATTTTAACAAATCGATAAAGGAATAAGTTTGCCAAAAACCCAGCTTCATTTTTACCCACAAAATTCATTCTACACCAACATACATTGCATCGCAGGAACAACTATCCGAAGGAGATATAGGCCGGGTACGAAGGTCCAAGTCAACAACAACAAAATCAAAGACAAAAACAAAGACAAGAAAGCTTCCGACGACTAAACATCTAAGGTCCGGTAGTCAACTCGTGATCTACTACTCCGCTGCTTTTGGAGGAAAATCCATTAATTTGGAGCTCCACAGTGGTCATGAATTTGATCGCGACCAAAAGTACGAGTGTTCCTGGATCGCCCTCCACGTACTCGATCGCGTGCCTAATAAGCAAACGAACTTGTCAGAGGAGCCCGGCGTGATAGACACACAATCACAAACGACCACCGAGCCGTAGAGTTTAGCAAGGTCCGAGCTCAAGCGCAAGCCACATTGGGAGTGAGATATTCTCAAATCAAACGAGAATACAAGGAACAAAGATCAAAAACCAAAATCACCAAAAAGTGAAAGGTCTCAAAAGCTCCGAAACAAGGGGCAAAACAACTAAGCGAAAAGCTTAGAAGTCAAAAGCTTAGAAGTCAAAAAGCTTAGAAGTCAACAAGCAAGGGACCGAAGCCACAAAAAAGCAGAAGTACCGAAGCCCAGAAACGAGTGGCCAGGTCTTTGTAAGTCCAAATTGAAGACCCAACAAACAACCACCTAGATCAACTAAGGAGAAACCACCCTTAGGATGCAATGTATCAAGGTTAAACACATAAACACCCTTCTTGGACCGGCGGGTCCTTAAACACGCACCTTTTTACCAAACATACCTCTTGGACCGGCGGGTCCTTAAAACACGTACCTTTCCACAAAAATACAACTTTCGGGCCGGCATGCCCTTAAACGTGCTCTTCGGAACTACGCTAGGTTTGATTCCGTACCCACGGATACGTAGGCCGCTCTCCCGAGCTCAACCAACCTTTTACAAAAAGCCACCAAATATTCTTCCGTCCAAAGCTTTCCAAGCTAAGGACGTATCCACAAAAATTCACAAAAATCGTACGCAAACTGTTTCTTTATCGAGGCGTCTAAAACGAATGCGTCGAGGCAAAGTCGTCCTAGACCTAGGAGTAGTACTCTGCTTTTTAGTCTAACTCTGTTTTGCAGGAACAACAGCATCCCACCGCAGGTAAGAAATCACCACTGGGGGCTCCAACAACGCACATGTTCCCGAATGTGACATCCATGCAACCGTCGAGTCTCGAGTCACTCATACGATTCGTCTTTGTTTTTCAAACTTTTTGGCATTTTAAGCATCCCATAAACATTGACTCACATGCCGAGTCAATCCTCTTCCACTTTAGCGACATTTAAACTGTTCCTTTCAAAACTTTTCAGCTTTAAGACCGCTCCCACGGGGCGACACGCTTTTTCAAACATACACGAGGCAATGCGTCCTCAAAATAGCTAATCACCATTCAAAATTAACTCAACACTCGAGTTAATATATAAAAGCACTTTTGCACTTCACTTCTCCAAACACACGCTTTCGCAGAAGCAAAATGTATCTTTCGAAAATGTATCTCAAATCTTTAACTCACCACTCGAGTTAACACACTTTGAGAAAAACATTCTTCGAATTTAACTTACTCGAGTTAACACATTTTGAGCGAAAGCTCTATCGACCTACGCCGGTTTGATTCCACATTCGTGGATACGTAGGCAGCTTACACAAAGCACAACCGAAATCTAGCACTACATCCCACTCCGTGTTGTCATGAGATTCCACCGAATTCTCATCTTCGACAACTTGGGGCTTTTCAACCTTTGCACTCAAATGACCCTCCACGGTCTTCACAACTCTAGCTCAAGCTCACAACGTCAAACACTCTTTCATCTTGCATAAAGCCTTACAACCGACATTTCAAGTGTTCATTTTTTTAAAGCTCATTTCGACAACTAAAATTGAATCTTTCACAAAAATGATTTTTCAACAAAAGCATTTTAATCCAAACATCCCAATCGGGAATCATTTCACTTTCAAACCCAAGCCTAATAACTACGCAGGTCCACGGAAGCACAATACAGCACGGAAGCGAAAGACGACAAGATCAAGCTCAAGTCAAGCTACAACAAACGGTCATGTAATAATGAGTTCACACAATCCTTATTCCACAAGATCACCAGGACAACTAAGGGTGAAAACGACGGTACTCGTCAAAGTCACGCTGAACCCGAACCATCTCAGCATGACTCCGACACGGCTGGGCCGCCTGCTCCGCCCACGCTACATTTTTCTCCATTTAGCCTTAATTTCAACCAAATTAAGCCAAACTACGAGGGAAATTTCAAAACCAAACACATTCCACTTCCCTTTGACTCAGTTTTCATCCAAAACTTAGTCAAACTCGAGGGGGTAACTCAAAAACTCCTTCTCCAAGTCCATCATCCAAAAACACCCTTATCCTAATGCAACCCACAACCTTGTTCACATAGTTTGACTATCGTTATACATTATAACTCAGTCAAACTGGGGGCTCACATACACCCATCCTCAATCACAGAAACACCTATCCTCAATCACGAAAAATGGGATAATTTTTGGTATTTTTGAAGGTCACCCTTGCTATAAACACCCATACCAACACACACACACCCCTACGGTTTAGCGACACCTCCAGAACCGCTACAAACAAAGAGCATGCACGCTAAAAGCATAACACTTTCATGTGTGCATCAAACAACGAACACCCGAACGTACGTCCAAGCATCCAAGCACCAACCACTCGAATATGAGTCCAGGCACCACGCATCCAAGTCCGAGAGAGATGAGTATCACGTGAATCCAAACGAATAACCAGATACCACGTCTCATGGTCAAAGCAGGCGAAACTGAAGATTTCGGAAGACAATCGCAGAATTCGAATTAGTCCGGATTTGAAGCCGCGACATGTGTGAATGAGTTCGCGCTTGAAGTTGCTAATTGATAAGAGATTCCCCAGAAGAATCACTAGTCAACAAGGCAATTTCTGAGGCGTGTTTTGTTCCACGTTGTCTCTCCAAATTGGGCTCGTCAAGCCTAAGTATTTTTCTTCGTACACGCAAGCTTTCATGGTTAAGGCGTCACCCACAGTCCGCCACATGCGCTAGCACATCCAGCAATGCCTTGGTTAAGGCGTCACCTACAGTCCGCCATACTCGTGTACTAAGCACTTAATACACGGTACAGAAGCAGGAGCACGAACACTCTTCACGAGTCCTCACCTCTCTGACACATCCCTACGGAGTATTACTTCCTCCCCATGAAGTCCACACACTTATACAGGTATCCCCAAAGGAGTCCTTAATACATCAACACCCCACAACAAGTCTCTAGGCAAAGCAATTACAAAAACGCGTACACTCCTCGCGAGTCCCCTCTAAACAACATATTCCCCAGCAGAAAACCAACGCATACAATAACATTCACACATACACTCCCCAACGAGTCCAAACACAAACATTCTACACGAACATCTTCACTACACACACAACTACAATTACACCTACGCTCCTCGGCGAGACCATAAACACGAAGCACTCCCCCAGCGGAACATAAACACGAAGCATCTGCATCAGCACTATACAACTACAAGCACTATACCCGAAGCATCCGCACTCTTTACGAGACGAAACACCTACACTCTTCCACGAGACCGAGCACAAGCACAAAGCACTCCTCGGCGAGGCCAAGCAACATTAACAACTACGCATAATAGCAAATACATAGACGCTCCTCGGCGAGTTCGAACATTCTACAAAGCATATCCAAACATAAGCATTATACAACTACACATGCGCTCCTCTGCGAGACCAGACACCTACAGCTACGTATGCACTCCTACTCAATTACACTTTAGCACATGCACTCCTTGGCGAGACCATGCACTTGACACCTGCGCTCCATGGCGAGACTCAACACGAACATAACATCAGCAGTAAGCAGGTATGACAACGCAACGCTACGCAACACACCGCATTAAGCAAACATCACAATACGACATTACACGACAACAACAAGCACAACGAAGGCACTCAGCAGGCCGGAAGGCCCTTACAGATATGTACGGACCGCCACGTCCATAAAATGCGCACGTCCCTCCCCGCATAGCCCGGTTCGGAGTCCTAGTCTCACCCATGGACACATGCTTCGTTCCGCTGACGATATCGAGACTGTAATGGTCCGGATATGGACGTGGAGTTTGACTAACGCTCTAGTCCGAGCCAAAACCCTGTGATGTATTACGGACTTTTATTATGCATGTTTTAACGCTGACTTAAACAGTTCTAATAATGTCGAATTCAATTTTGAGTCGTTTTGAAATGTTTAATAAGTTAGGTCGCTTCACATCACGCTTAAATAAATGTTCTTTTGTCCATTTAGAGTTTAGCCTGGTTCGCGTCCTGCTTCGTTCGGCATGAGCTTCGCATTTGCATTACAATTAGCCCTTTTACATTAACAGGGTCTAATTCAGCATTCCTAAATTCCTAAATTTAGGCCCGGTGGCTAAATCCCCCCCCTTTAGCTCCCTCTCACACAAAATATAGCCTCACGGGTTATCTCATTTCACAAAATGCTACAAAATACACCTTTTTCACATTTTCGGGTCTCGGGCCCAGAACCGAGCCCAAACCCGCCTTTGGCCCTCACTCCAAAGCCCTCAACCCTCAAAAATATCTTGGAGAGCCCTCCATACAGCCTTCTTGACGTGCAAGTCAAAGATTATACTGTATCTCTCCAAACCGGATTAAGGAAATACGAAATCACGAAGTTAAAACCGGCCTGTCAAACCGCATGTCACTATGCGGTTATATGTGGTAACCACATAGCTTAATGCGGTTACCCCACCAAACCGCACACCTCTATGCGGTTTCATGGCTTGGTGTTAACCCCGAGTTTCCTAATTTCTCACGGCTATTCTCCTATATATACCCCCCTATGCACGACCTATTCTCACAAGTTTTCCACACAAGAAAACCTCTCTTCTCACAACCTTTCTTCCTAGGTTTAGTGCCCACATGGGTCCCACAAAATATGTAACACCCGGTGTTGTCCGAGGTTATTCGGGCCGGGTTCCCCGTTGAAGTGGTCTACGTGATGAGCTCAAGTGACATAGTGCTTAAAAGGAATGTAAGTACTACTCATATCAACAAGATGCATCTTCTTTTCTGGTGGCTTATCTTAAGAACTCTTCAGTTAAGCGTGCTTGCTGGAGAGTAGTCTTAGGATGGGTGACCTCCTGGGAAGTTCTCAGGATGTGCACGAGTGAGGACAAAGTGCGCAAGAAAGGACTCGTGTTGGTTTGTGGGCGATGTACGCAGCCTGGCGAGCTACCGTGAATGACATTTCGGCCTTTGGTTGGGGCCGGGGTGTTACAAATGGTATCAGAGCAACCCGGCGACCGTGTGGTCGAATCCTAGGTACGCACCTAGCCGTGTGGTCGAATCCTAGGTACGCACCTAGTTGGGGAGGATTCTGGAATGCTATATTGTAAGTAGCTACCAGGCGCAACGAGGACGTTGCGTTCTTCAAGTGGGGGTGTGTAACACCCGGTGTTGTCCGAGGTTATTCGGGCCGGGTTTCCCGTTGAAGTGGTTTACGTGATGAGCTCAAGTGACATAGTGCTTAAAAGGAATGTAAGTACTACTCATATCAACAAGATGCATCTTCTTCTCTGGTGGCTTATCTTAAGAACTCTTCAGTTAAGCGTGCTTGCTGGAGAGTAGTCTTAGGATGGGTGACCTCCTGGGAAGTTCTCAGGATGTGCACGAGTGAGGACAAAGTGCGCTAGAAAGGACTCGTGTTGGTTTGTGGGCGATGTACGCAGCCTGGCGAGCTACCGTGAATGACATTTCGGCCTTTGGTTGGGGCCGGGGTGTTACAAAATATACCGTCTAGCACGGTATACACCAAAAACTCTCTCAAAAGCCTCACGCACTCAAATCCTTGAGTTCAACACACCATCCCGTGTTAAATTCATCCTCCTTTTAAGTTCAAGAAGCGAAGCTCTGCCCAGATCTGAAGCGCCAGGACAAGGTAGGTACCGATCCACTTGAATCAAAGCTTTTTCTTATTTTCTATGGACTAACAAAGGGGACTACACTTTAGCGCCCCCCCGGCTTTGGCACCGAGCGCGCTTGCATTCCAAGTGTTCATATTACTTCGGGTACACTCCATATCCGATGACACGCCAAAGTCGCATAAGCAACCGACCCTTTTAAAATAAACCAATGGACAATTGAACGTTTATTTTATTTGCATGCATCTTGCACCTTCTTATTTTGCATTAAAATCAACTTAAACAATGAATTCGACCTTTAACTGAACCGTTTTCGTTTAACAAGTTAAACATGCTAAACTGAGGGTTTTAATCTATCTTTTTGCATTTGCATTTGCATTCTTTTACAAACCTTTTTCGCACTTGTACGTAGCGATAACATTAGCTCAAATATCATTTCCCATGGATTGTTCTAGGTCAGTAGAGGCTATTTTTACATAGGCTTTTCTAAAAGGTTTTCATAAATCATTAATTGAACTAATCTTTTTTAAAGTACCCTCACCCCGAATCCATTCTGGTTTCACAACCTTAGATCTAGGGGTGTCGGCGTGCTCCGAAATCTAGGACATGTCTTTAGGCTTAGGAAATGATAGCAGGTTTCTAATTTCCGCGTTAATTAGGTGGCGACTCCAAAACAGTTTTAAAGGTTTTTCTAACTTAATCTTTTTAACTTAAAGCGCCCTTACGCAAGACGCCGAGTTGGGTCCCCCTCGTCGATTCTCGGGTTCCACACTTACCATTAGCTCTTACTCCCTCCATCCACAATTAAAGTTCCTACTTTCCTTTTTAGTACATTCAAATTTAAAGTTCATACTTACAATATTTCCTTTTTGGTCTGTTTTTTGTGGTTATTATTAACTTTGACCCCACAATTATTCTCTCCTTTTATTTTCCACCACGTATCATCACTTACTCTTATTTTCTCCCTCCACCCACATATGAACTTTAATTGTGGATGGAGGTAGTAGTTATTAGTAGTTTCGTAGGATCATGTTTGATAAGGTGATATGACTTTCACCTATCAATAAATAGTCAAAACACAAATGCAAAATAAAACAAAAACATAAGGGTCACCCCTCCATAATGACACCCGGGAATACCAGTGAGGGCTTCGACCCCTCGCCTATTTTGTCAAGTCGTACAACATCCCGACATTACTTGGTCGAGAAACCAGGTGAAAACTAACCCAGACATACCTACCCATCGACCTCCAGTCGAGCAAGTACCTAAGCAAGGATGATCGCTTTCTCTGCAACCTCACTGTCAAGACATGGGGGCTCCAAGCACCACTGCAGCTCCTCATCACCACAAGATAGTCCCGAAATGATCGCAAAAAACGACTTAGTAAAGCAAACCTCATATCCTTGCTTATGGAAGGTGATCCCCATATCCTAATAGCTATCCAAGAACACTCAAAGCACGTCTAGGTTAGCCGATGGCCTCACCGGGAGAATGGCCTGGTAATGGCTAGCCAGATGGTCAAAGACACATCACGAGATAAACATCCGAGACTCTTCAAAAAGAATGCTCCCATACACCAAGAGAGCCGAAGTAAACCAAAAGAGTGTCCTCATGCCCAAGGGCAAGCCGCGAAACACGTGTTGGGATCTATGGCTTGCCGAATTCAGCAACAGGTTCAATTCGTCGCAGCCAAATTAAACGAGGACCGTGCGGAAAAGCAGGTCTAAGATCCCTCCAGCACACACTAATATCTCCCGTTATGCATGCTCCTGATCTGCAACCGTCTCCTAAGCGGTCTCCTCTGCCTCAGCCTCCTGCCGCTAGGGGTAAGGAGGTATACCTAGCGGCGAACCAAAGAAGGAAAAGTGTTTTCGAAGAATCAAGCGCGTGGGTGCACTGGGGGCACGTGCCCCCACTGGGTTCGCCAAAATATTTATGTGTTTGATGCCAAATTAGACATGCAGTTGTAGGTGGTGCAATAGAAGTAGATGTGCTTTGGCCAATTTCAATCGATTCTAACACGTAAAATAATTGTGAAACCGACTCTAACTTTATCTCACTCTTATTTGAAGTAAAATTCAAACCAATTTCACCTCTTTTTTTTATCGATTAAAGCAGGTTAAAATTGGCCAAAGTATATTATTGGAATGGTTTCTTATGTTGCATTGTTTACTGCAACGAGAGTATCAAAAGTAAATACATAAATAATGACTGCTTCGTATAAGTTTGGTTGAAAATTAAATGATTTTTTATCGTCATATAAGTAAGAAAATTAGAAACAAAAGTTATTTTATGTCAATTTTTAAGTAAAAATGTTCAATTTATTTCTGCATCTGTGTTCTTCTCATGAGTTTAATGTGCACACTTTTAGAAAAAAATCTTTTCAAGATTTATCCTATAAAAGTCGATAAAAAATGATAAATTTATACCACAAAGTCAAATGTATACAAAATCAAATTTAATAGGTTATTGCTAGTTACTCTGGCAGGAGTGCAGGACCATATACAACAGCTAGTTTTATGAGAAAAAAGAACACAAATGACAAAACAAGTGATAAAAAAACAAATTTCTCGTTAATTTTACAGTCACTGAATTACGAAATTACCTAATTATTGTGCAGCATATATTCAATAAAAAATCTGTCATATATGCGGTCTCTATATATGCTCTAACTTTACTAGCTTTGTAGGCAAATGAATACAAAAAGGTCACTCAGAAGCGGGTCGACAATAAGAAACGTATTCTCCGAAACACAAAAATTTGGTAGCTTGTCGCCAGTATGATGTGCCCTCCAACACAGCGCTCATGTTCAGAAGGATAAAAACCGATCAATGCTGAAAAGCACAGGCTTAGTCCTCAACTTGCTGCGCAAGGTACACCTTTTCAGCTTCTGCTAGCCGATTTTGAAACTCTTTCCACTCACTCCTACATCTCTTACGGACCTGTACAGGTTTAGATGAAGGAAAACAAATATCCGAAATAATAGATCAGTCCCAAGCACTTTAGCAATATGAAGTATCGGCTGTAGCGATAACCAATGTGATTAATACTACTAATATATGCAAGCCATGGTTATTTTGAGCAAAGTCGATATATGAATAGGCGTTGATCAATTCAGGAAAAGTTGAGAATTGAGTAAACTAGCTAAACCAAGGCGCACCACTCAAACTCGTATCAAATTTCGGGCTACCAGTTACAGATTCAAACAAATATATTTTACATTATTATCGACTAGTATTTTAATTTTGTTTGTAACTTGTTACTCTGTATTTCAATTTTGATACTAACCATAAAAAGACTATTGCAATATGATTAAGCTGTTCTTAATGTCGTTTATATTATAATCTAAGTAAATAAAGCGTAAATTCACTGCTTATTGTACAACAAACTAGACAGCCTTGTAGTCAAGAACACATCCTACTAGATACAAGAAGAAATATAACTTGAATCCGTAAGCTAAGAAACACATACCCCTTCCCAAGGAGCCTTGCCATCCTTAGACTCGCCCTGTAAATGTAGGCGACACATTGGTAAATACGTAATTTGATCAGATAAAAACAAAATATAGGAAATCCAAATTCAGATTACACATTTTAGGAAAACAGAGTTCAAATTTATACTCCCGCAATGCCAATTCGATTGTCCTAATTGACTACTTGATTTTTTTCCATATTAACAAATTGATTTCCAATATTTTCCCTTGCTCTAAAATATTTCTTAAATTTAACCAAACTATAAAGGAGGATAATAAATATGAGATGGAAAGAGTAACTTATTAGTTTGTGAACTATGTGCCGAGAGTCCGAGACTCTTTAATATAGAGATTTTGTCCAACACGACAGGAGCATGTCATACACGCAATCATGCAGTTAAAAGCTGGTAGAAGATATAAATTGATTGCCGGCTGAGGTGCAAAAACAAATAAATGAGGTTTTTACATTCTGATGACGGGACAACTGTGGTCGACAGCTTGCTAGCCGTGGCCTCCAAAGTACTTAAACATGTTCTCATCATCTTATTAAATTTTTCTTTTTTTTCAAACACTTCATCAATATTCAAATGATTCCAAAAATACTTCCGAACAAATTAGAATTTCTTAGAATATCAGAGACAACTTAAGACAAAGAGAAGAGGTTCTTAGTCAAAGAGAGCTCTTGAGAGTCATGAAGACCAAGCTTTTGGTGCTCAAATCAAGGCCGATTAGAAACTTTGAAGGCCTAGAGTTCTTTTTCAAAATGCGGCTCTAATGATGTATACAGTAACAAAAATCAAGTTTTTTAAACTAAAAAGTGTTAGCTAAAATTTATAACGAAATATCATCATTAAAATCGGAGTATAAATTGTTTAGCCAATTCTTACTAATTTACGAACAATTTCATGTTTAACATTCAAATATTCGTCTAATATAAAATGAGATCATTATATATATATATAATTCAGTTCACCTAGTACCACTATAACCAATACTCCATACTAACGATATTTTCTGTCATTGTTTTATTTAATATATACACAAAAGTAACGATTAAGTTTTTAGACCCCTCCAAAAAACAAGACCATTTCGATCACTTGTGTTGAATGCCTTGTTAGACGGTCCGAGTTAGCACACACCAATTTTAAGAAATATCTTGAACTTCCTCTATCTCGCCATGTTCTTTGCAAACCATTTTAGGCCATCTCGGCCATTTCTTTACGTTTCTTTATGAGGAAAATTTCCTCATCATCTCCAGTACCCATCTTCATCTCAAACACCACCTTACAGCCCACTTACTCCTCTACAAACACTACCAAACCCAAAACCACAGCTCTCCCCACCTTCCTTGAAATCTCGACACAACTCTTCCCAAACCACCAAAAACCATTGAAAAAGAAGTGGACCTTTATTTACTTTGAAGAAATGGCGAGGATCCATTTTCATTTTTCAGGGTGGTTAGTCAGTGAACTAATGGTATGCAAATAATTGTGACACCTAAACACAAGTTTCATTTACTTAGCTAAATAAGACCTCTAAAAGCAACTATAAACAACCTGACGAAAATAGAAACTATTAATGTATGGGAAGTTCCTTTTACCTTACGAAGGATTGGAAAATTATGGAAATCTATCCGTCAAACGATTTTATACCTGGTTCCCCAAAGAAGGAATAACTTTATGAATAATCCATTGTGAGTCCACTACACCAATTTTCTCATGAGCAGGCTGCATACGAAAAGTAGGATTTATTAATCGAGGAAAGCAACAACAGCAATATTACTTGGTTTTTCTTAGGGCTCTCATTAGTAGCAAGCGATAAAGGGGTTGTATGCAAATTTGAACTCGTAGAAAAACAATCTAGGGTAGCATTTGATAAATGCTTAAATTTGTGCTCCCTAATACATTATGCCATCTACTATTGTAAATCGTGATTACTACTAATCGTTTTAGGCTTCATAAGTGTAAGGAGGAATAGAATTGTATGAATGTAATGAAGTAATGACAAGGATCGCCTATCAATTTAAATCAACGGAAATGGAAGAGAAATTTACATCAGCAGATTTGATGACGAAAATTGTTTGAATAATAAACTCAAAAGACAAAATTCCTTTGGATCCATGAAGTATTGACTTTGGCGTTGAGTTATTAAATACGGAGTACTCAGTATTTATTTACTAAATCAAGATATTAGAGCTAGAAAAGCTTGAGTTTCTAGTAGGGAGGTTTTCGTGAACAGATAGTTAATGCAAAAACAGCAGACTGTTGTAACAGAAACACCAAATAAAAACAAGAAAAAATGTCTGATACAGACTCAAAGGAATAAAAGTATAGCATAGAACTTACTTCTACACATCTTCTCAGTGCGAAATCCAGTCCCCATCCATGAACTAAATCATTCTGGATAAAATACAATTGACACAGTTGTTGTTCTTCAGAGTTCAGACATGTAAGTGCATCGAGCCAAAAAAGAATTAAATTTCAAGAAGTACAAGTACAAACGAATCCCAACATAATTAAACATACCTGAATCATATGCCACACACAGCGCCATGCAGTCCGAGAAAAGACAGGGGCCATAATCTCTACAAACCTGAAGTATCCAGCAACACCGTAGCACTTAAAACGAGAGACCATAAGCGAGAAAAGCTGTAGTACGAGTTTTGCTAGCCTTGAGTATTGAAATGCTAATATTATAAATATAATCAATTGCACGGACGGCAGAAAAGTCTCATGATTGAACTTATCATACCATAACACAGTCCCATTGTTCTTGTAAAGCAAAGTATATTGCTATATACAGAAAAACAATCATTCCCATGAGATAGTTCACCAATGGAAGGTGTCACAAGCCTTTTAGTGCCAAGCAGTGGGGGACACGTAATCATTTGGTTATGGGCCGTGTTAAAAACTTGCAAGTCCCCATTAATGGTGTCCAGGGACCCTATGTAGCACTAACGTATCTGCTAGTGGTGCTAAGTCTTAAATCTATGTTTTAGCTAAATTATGACACTTAAAGTGGGATGGAGGGAGTAGTATACTAGGAATATTTAGATTAAGCTGATACGCTATAGCCTTGTCCCCGCCTAAATGATCATTTTTCTATCTAATAGTTTACATTGTTTAAAATTATATGGTTGAACAAACATCAACAAACAGTTGTTCCGAAACCAAACAATGGCTAAAACATACGAAAATGTTTCAAACAAGTTTTCCTGAGTGTACATAAATATGTACAACAGGATAAGAATGAAAAACATACGCAGCACATGGAGGCAAATTCGGGTTGGAGCACCATCCTGGTTTCTCAGTAGTTTCCCTGGATATCAGCCAGATAACTGTTACGGAGTATTATGTAGCAAGAATAAAAATAATTGTTTCAAACATGTTGTCAAAACACTCCAACGACGTTACCTAAAGACGGTTTACATAACTCTCATGTATTAAATAAACGCAACTGCCAAAAATTATATTATTGTTGTCAGTTTACTAATAATTATGGATTTAGTACCCATTAGTTCTGGAAAATAATATTAGAATAGTTGTATGCTTACTAAAAAGATACTTGTATAAAAAAGCAAGTAAAGATTCACCATGTGATAAACATTTTTGAAATTCGGCTGCATTGGCCATTCGTTGCATTACATCTGTGACTTTTTTATACTGATATTTCACTGCGGTTCATGTAGTTACAACCGATTTCAAAATTTAATACCATGATTTGAGACAAAAGAAAATCTCAGAGTTAGATAGCTGATAAAACTGAACTGGATATACTAGTCAAAACAGAAGGCATACTTGTGTACTTCTTTATCGCCTCTTCTCTTAGTCATCTCCCAAGTCAGGCCATTATTAGGTTCAATGCCTGGTTGAGAAATCTCCAGGCCATGTTTCTTCACCAAGTGAATATACCTGATGAGCCATCAGACAGATGAAAGGTGCATTCCGAGTTTCCGACAACATAAAAGTTCTTCCAAAGCTCCTATTGAAAGATAAACTCACCTCTCGGCGTTGAAATGTTCGACTCCTAAATCTTCATCCCAAATGAAGATGTACTCATAAGCAGCAACAACATCAGGGTGCAAAAACCTTTTGGCATACCACCTGTAGAGATACAATTCGAAACTATTAGAAGACAGAACGCCATGTAGGATGTCAAAACTCGGTTGTGTTTCCATCATTACGTTATACATACTCCGAATTTCAAAGTACTTGCAGCTGACATCATCTTATAATGAATATAAACATATACGGAGTATTATTTTAAGGAAAATATTGAATATAGTTATTTTAAGGCAACTTTAGTTAATTTGCAATGAGAGAACAACATTTGATTTGCAATTGTCCAAGATGCTTTATGTACTAGAGACGCAGATATGACTATATACGTGTGCACTACTTTCAATTCTTTTAAGCACTATCATTTGAATTTATCACACAAACCTTTTCAATGAGGTTCTCCCACATTTAATCCTTTCAAGCACATATCATTTGAGTAATTGAGTTTATTAAACACTATCATTTAAGTTCATCACACAGACCTAAACGTGGGATATTACAGCATGTTAAAAACTAACTCAACCAACATGGTTGGAGGCGCAAGATCGGTTTTATACTCTTAGACGCTCTTTCACACGAATGCCCATTGAGTCTAAAGTGTGGACGCCAGTACATGCCTGCCCATACCTGGTGCACAATATTCCTTTTAGGGTGAAGGATGGTGAGATTCGTACTCTTGAGGCCATGTATGAAACCAACTAAACCAAAAGTTTAAACTGATAGTTGGAGGCCCAAAGTTGGTTTTACACTCTAACCTAGCATGCCCCTAGCTAGATTTTTACGGCCCACAAATCGCCTAGTAAAGAACAGAAATCAAATCTAAGTGTTCGAGTGTTCAGTCTTCATGTATTTATCCTGACTCTTTACTATAATTGATGAAGCGGCCCTCAAAATCGTCAAAATTAACACTACCTTAATAATCCGACTATGTTATTAACGGACTAATTAAAAACGCATTTTAGAGCCTCACTGACACCCGTAATATTTTCTGAATTGCCTACTGATCAATCGGTGTGTGCAGGCATGCCCTTTGACATACTCATTGTTAAAGGCTCGGGTTCAAGGATAAGCACCTAGTCCACTACCTTGTACCCATTCCTTATCCATCGTTTGTCACCGGCCTCTTAGTATAAATATGATATGATGTTTCCTCCTCCAATTCGAGAAAAGAAAAACTCTCGACACCAACTAACTACATGGCAACATTGCCCAAGCCGCCCCTGCGCGTGACTAACTAGAGAATTATTTCTTTAACACAATTTACATCCAGGTTACCACCATGACGACCCAAATAACACATGTCATACTCAAAGCCAATGGGTATTCAATTATCCAAACTCACCCTTCCGTTTACTTAGAACACCATGTCAATCCACATAGGCATGGTACCGTAAGAATAAAGAAAGGATTCAAACCACTTTGTCTGCTTCGGCACGCTAACATGAATGGCTTGTTTGGACCACTCAAACTGATCCCATTCACTTGTCCGATTGTCATAATGAAAAAGCAGAATTTGAAAATCTTCAGAAAACTGAAATACAAGTACAAATTAACCAATCACCCTCAGACAAAAACAGTGTCATGAAAGATTTAATCAGGAAAAGTTGAGAAAATTTTAACACCTTCTTCAATGCAGTATTGATGTGATCTTTCTGATTAAATCCTACTGTAAATGTTACCAAGTATTTAGGCTTCTTCAAATCCTGAAAGTAAAAGGGAAAGTGATCAGGTAAACAAAAAAATCATTTCAGATATGGAAGCAGAAAGATTGACCTATGACTAGTTGGCAAGGGGAGAAGAGTATGAATAATAAACATCTTATATTGTTATCGATCATGATACAATATCGTCATCATCGTCCTCGTCATTATTGTTTACATCTTCTTTGTTGTTCCAGAGTGATGTTTACCAAGAAACTCATTATGGCAGTCAATGTTCCATAAGAATTAGAAGAGTAACACATATATATTCAGATGACAAGCAACCTCTCACCCTAGCTGATAACAAGAAATATAGACAACTCGCTTTTCGCTTAGCTTTTGAAAGTGGTGATCTCGATGTTGTTATTCCATGATGGCAAAAAATATTTGTACTAGTTACATGTGGAGTCCCTTAACCAAAGCAAGGTAGGCAAAATATGACAGCCATAGTGCAGATAGGCTAAGGTTATGGTCTGATTTGTAAATGTCGATTTTGAAGGACTATAATACCACATTGTCCTTACCAGGAAGGTTAACATTCTATTTTAGACTGAGATAACGCGTGATCTCACCTCCGATGGATAAGTCATCATTTTGCTGCAGCTGAAAAGACTCACTTTAAGTTTAAGGGGTCTAAGTCAGGTTCAATACAATCTTTAACTATAATTGTTTTGAATATATTGTAGTTCTGGAAATAATATTATAATATCAAAATATTGCACATTAAGTTTAATTTCTTTTTTTTCTTTTTTTTTTTTTTTTCATTCATTGTGAAATTAACTCATAAGAAAAACAAAAATCCACATATTATATTTGGTAATTGGTGGGAATGGCATAAGGTAGGATAGTGCCGGTAGGGATGTCAATTACAGTTGCATCCATTAAAATCGTATCCACACGATATAAATAGATGGAGAAAATTTAAAACAAATGGATGAAGAGTGGGTGATAAGTGAAACAGTTGACGGGTTAGATGAAACTTCATGCAACCCATCATATTCATCACCCGAAATTATAGTTTTTTCTAAGAACACATATACACTTTTCTCATAAATGTGTATACCCTTTGAACCAATATTAAATTAAGTTACTATTAACTTGGTTAAAAGAATAATCAAATTCAATAATTTTTTATGGAACAAATTTTATTTTATTTTTCAAGCTTGTAACAACACTAATTTGATCATCCATTTTACCACCTGATCCATCCGCTTCATTCGCACATGATAGATTGATTGGATGTGGATAATATGTTGCGTGGATGAAAATGGATTGGATGACGGCTTGTAAAACGGGTGGATGCGGATGAAACTTCATCTAACTCGAACCCGATCTATTGCCATCTCTAGAGAACGGGTATGTTTTGATGGGTTAGGATAATAGACAACCTACCATTACAACATCAATTACCTTAAATTGATCAAGATAGTTGGTAAAGTAGTTAGCTTAATATAAGGACAAAGAAGGTCTTGGAGGCTAGATGTAACATCTAGAATCCTATTCTCAATACCAGCCTCTTAGAGCATAAGGGAACAGGGGCAGCTTCTTTGGAGTACGGAATTATCAATTCAGTCTACTTTGAGCCAAAAAAAAAAAAAAAAAAAAAAAACATACATATATAAAATCTATGATTACTTATATATACCTGACTTGGTTCCCCCCACAATCTTCGAAGATAGAAGTCTGTTTCGGGAACTACGATTCCTGGAGGCAACATCTTGGCACCACGAGGGTTGGTCGGAACATATATCTGGTGACAAACAAAGAAACACCCGAAAATTTGAAATCAGAGCAGATGATATAAACCAGTAGCAATGGCATGACATAAAGGCAATTGGACGCGACAGCAATGTGACACAAAATCTAATGGATTTAGACAGGGTTTCTGCAAAATGAGATAATTGAACATTGTTCATCAGAATTACTCAAGAATCTCAAATTTGCACTTCTGATCACCTAACCATCTACAACTCTCACTTCATCTCAGCGACCGTATGGTATCAGTCTAAGACACTGGGTTAAATAGTGATCCATTGCCAGGAAAAAATACCGAAAGCATCAGACACTTGCCATAGACGAGCACTCTGACAACACTTGATGAAAGTTTTGTTGACATGTAACCAATTGAACTAGAACTTAACTAATAGGATATTAAGAAACTCTAAGGCCTTGTTTGTATAATTAAAATAGTGAGAAATGAAGAGGGAGCGGAAGAACAGAAGGGAAAGGGAAGAAGGAGAAGAAGAAGGTGACCAATTTCCTTCCAAATCTTGCCTTGGTTGGAAGGAAGAAAACTCTGCTTAGATGAGGGGAATGAAGGGATGTAATTTCCCTCCCCTCCAAATCCCCTCACCCTCATTTGATAACCAAACGAGGGAAATACGACCTCTCACTCTCACTCTCACTCTCACTCTCCTTTCCCTCCCCTTGCCTCTATGAGTCTCTATCCAAACACACCGTAAAGGTGTGCTTGGATTGAGGACATTGGAGGTAAAGGGAAGTGAGAGAGAGAGGAGACCAAATTTCGTAGCTTGGTTAGCATATGAACATGAAGCGATTTGGAGGGAGAGGGATTCATTTTCCCTCCACCAAGACAATTCAAAATCCCTTCAAAAAAGAGAAGAGATTTGGAGATAAAATATTTAACTCTCCTCTTCTTGTTTCTCTTTCTCTTCCCTCCTTCCCCCTTCCTAATCCCCAAACTTATACGTTAACAAACAAGAAAAATTTGACCTCTTACCCCCTCTTCCCTCCCATTCCCTCCAATTCCATCTATCCAACACACCCTAAATAGGGGCGGCCCCAAGGGGGGGCCAAGGGGGGCCCGTGCCCCCCTACCCTTTTCTGGAAAAAAAAAATTAAGTATTGTTTGCTACAAATATGAAACAAACATCTATAGTGGTTGAGATGGGAAGTGAGGCAATGTGTGTATGGGAGGTCAGGGGTTCAATTCCCAGAACCAGCTAAGAGTTATATTTTGTCAAAAAGGTGATGGCAACTGTCAAGCGTGTACCATCCGCCCAGTGGTAATGAAGCAATGTTAGTGTTCAGCAATTTCTGCGACTTGTCATTGTTAAGTGATAAGTATTCTGGTTCAACAGTTTCTGTTTCTTATTATGTTCTCATTTCGTTTGGTTTTGCCTACATTCCATTATTTTATCTTTCAAACACAATTCCAATGGTGATTCATGAGGCCGAGTTAAGGGTCATAAATTAGGGGCGAAAAATTTTAGGGAAGGCGAAACCTTGATGCAGCAAGGTAGATTAGAATTCTTTTCTGATGTCCTTATAAAAAAAATTGAACGATTTGCGATGTTTAGGGGGTGCTGTCTGCGAGCCCCTTCTCACTACGCCCTTAAATAATGAATTCATGATAGCTACTCCCAGAAATTTTAGGACAAATGCTTTGTTTTTTTGTTTCATAGTCAAACATATTAAAATACATAACAAGTGCACACACCTTTGGAACTTCTGGTGATCCAATAGCTTCAAGAGATTTTTCAGGTCCACTACATTCAGCAAACTCTCCACCAAGAGAACTGAACCTTGAAGGTAGTTTCATCCGCAAATTGTTAGCAGATGCTGAATGGATCATGTGCTTTAAAATAAGAAGGATGAACAACATTCAGAATAAAATAAAATAAAATACCTTCACAGAAACTGAAGGAAATGAGAGACCAATATAAAAACCAAAAACAATCCCCATAACGGTTGTTGTAACGAGTCTTGCTCTCCCATTTGACCGTTTCTGGACTCCACTGCTGGATGGAAGTTAACGAAACACTCATTACTGACCGCATCAATATGTATTAAATGTGCAGTACGAAGGCTACTAGGATACCATCACCAACATCATAGATACATACTAACAAGTAACAACGGCAGTAAGTTACACCATAGCAAAGAGAAGAGAGTTTCAAACCTGCGACGTGGAGTCCCCATCTTACTGTACATTTCTTACCCCGCAAAATCAAGTTAAGATATAGAAAGTAGTTAAAGCTTGATCAGATGCATCAAAATTTCAACACCGCAGCACTTGTTTCTTAAGTATTAAGATTCCCTACATATATGCAAAAACACGATTATGTGGAAAGTTATTACTTGGAACATCACAGAAAGGTGCACCATAAAGTAGGTGCATTGAAGAGTTCAGCAGGTGCGTCCAAATGATTTTTTAACACCCAAGTATCTTGGCTATTACATTCTGGGTCACGTTATCATGGCGTAATATATTTTGAATGCTTTTGTCGATATTTTATTGTCACCCAAACAACCTAATCATCGAAACGCAAATTTGCTAGCATTTCATACAGTCTGCAGTTATCATATAATTGGGAGAACTTAACTAAAATAACATAAAATCAGGATGAGAAATGGTGGACAGTATATGGTCGACTCAATTGTTCGACATTGTATGAGAAGCACACAAATCAAAATTAAACTCAAATACGAGTTTGTATCGTAAGAGAACTTTCATCAACTCTGTGAAGTATCCCTTAATATGATTCCCACATGTAAGTCGATTGTGGAGATGAGAAATGGGCATCTTATAAAGTCTAATATCGGTTGTGGGGATGAGAAATGTGCATCTTATAAAGTCTAAGGCCTACTCCTATTGCCAATTGGTTTTAGGATGGAACCTCTTGGGCTTATAAGGTGGGCTTTCTCTCTACCACTTGTGGGTGTGGCCCTGGCCCGTCTCTGGTTTCACAATGTACTTAAAATCATCGTACCAGATCTCGGAATCCATAATGATCGCTATGTCAGTGGTCGCTATCTAATCACACTAAATACGACTATTTTCGCTTCAATATGCAATAAAATATGATCATAGTAATTTATTCTTCATCTATCTATTTTCGGTGTCATTTCCATGATTAGAATCATACTTGCTACAATTATATGCATCATTTATTCTTCATCTATCTTTGATCTCCCCAAAATTCAAACTAAATATTAGGAAAACCTAGATCTACCTAATTCTAACATAATAATATATCATAACATATATAGTATGAATATACCATATCATTTATTTTCCCTAATACTAAATCATGTTCAATACAACAGCATTAACAAACAATTGAAATTCCAAATCAAATAAATTGCAATTTTCAATCAACACAGCTTCATCAGTAGTTCATCTACAAGATTAAGCTATCAAATTCATAAATTAGGTGGAAATTAAGCTGAAGAAGTTGACTCAAATGAAATTAGAGAGCGGGAAAATCAAACAAATTTAACTAACTTACAATCGAGTAGTTCCGCCGAAGAAGTTGACGAAGACTGTAAATTTTAAGTCAAATCAAAAACAAACTCAAAAAGTACAAAAATGGATATGAATCTTCGTGTTCGAATCGTGGGGTGAAGAAAAATCATTTTAAAAATGAATTAAATATGTTACGCCTGATCCAAATTTGCTACAAAATACAAATTGACGCAACTACCCTTTGTTGACTTTTCTAAGACTTGGTAGACTAAGACCATATTTATTGGTAGTTGGAAGAACTAGTTTAGGAATTAAAATAAAGGAAAATAAAATTAAAAAGTCTAAACTAGTTGCAACTAGTTGGAGAAAATCTCCAAACTAGTTCTTCATGCCAACACTTCCAACACTTGCTAAACTAAGACATCGGCTTTATTATTCTTTCAACCAATAATGTAAATATTATAATTGTTTATTTTGATTTTATTTTCAAATTTACAAATTATAATAAAAAAAATTTTATACCAAAATTCATATTTTTTTCAATCTCTACAATTAGAGATGACTTTTGATATATTTTGGTGTAAGTTTTAATTTATTATACTTTTTTGAAATATTAAGACTTGAAAGGAAAAATTTAAAATTTATATATGTATTTTTTAATAAAATTTTAAAATAATCATTAAGTGTGAAATTCACTTGTATTTAGAAAAATATAACAAAAATATTAGAATAAAATAAAGTAAAAAGTAGTTTGGAGTAGTTGGAGTTAAATTAGGGATAAACTGTAAAAAAGTTGAAGTAGTTGGAGGAAGTAGTTGAAGAATGAGAAAATAATATTTTATTTCTTAAACTAGTTAAAACTAGTTGAGGCTAAACTACGGATAAACATGGTCTAAACGTAAAAAAGTGTGAACATAGTTTTTTTTTTTTCCCCCTTTTTTTATTTAAATGTTACTTCCAACCCTTAGGGGAATTTTAATATATTTAATACAAAGCCGTCTAACAAAGTCTTATTGTTAGACAGCCTATGTTAGATCAAAGTACTGGTGTTATGCCCGTGCAAATTGCGCGGAGTATGTTGTTTATGAAATTCATGTAAAAATGTACGAGTAAGAATAATAACCTTGCTATATAATATACTCCCTCTATTTCAATGGGATAGCCCCATTAGAATTTGCACAATTTTTAAGAAAAGTGAAAAAGTTAAGGGTAGTATTAGTAGTTTGGTTAGATAGGGCCCATTAGTAATAATAAAGTGTGTGATATTTTGGTAAAATGAGTATATTGATAGGAGTATAATTGTTATTTTAAATATGAAAAGTTGATATGAATGGAAATGGGGCTAAATGAATTAAATTGTCAAAAAAGGTATATGGAGCTAAATGAATGAAATAGAGGGAGTAATGAGCTTAATAAATTAGTCCTTTAAAACAACAAAATTTCATGACAAATAATCATAAGTGATAGGATAGATTAATTCAAAGCCTTACATAAATAGATGTTACATTGTATAACCATTAGTAAATTGTAAATCGATTGTTTTATGCCCGTATTTTAATATCTATGCCCGTGTAAATTATACGGAATATATAATTTAATTACAATGTATATTGCTAATTGCTAAATAATTACACGGAGTAAGTACTTTATCAACTATTACACGAAGTAACATTTACTAATACTTGGACATTTATGCCCGTGGCTGTGTGATTGTTCATGTGTTAAGGATTGCCTTGACTCTTTTTCACCACAAATGTTCTCAATATTTATGGATATTAACAATATGATGCATAGTGATTTTTTCATTATATTGTTTAAAAAATTTCAATAACCTTAATAAAAAGGTATTGAAATTTGAAAACTTTATAATTGTTGATATTTCAATAAGATTTCAAGAGAGTCAAAACCCGCAAGATCAAGAATAAGATATCAAGAGAGTTACCTTATCCTACTATATAAAGTAGGTTATTTCATTTTCAATATCAAATAAAAACAGATGTCATGTTATATATGCCCAATTTAGCTGAATTCAACTACTTGGTCCAAACTCATTGACCCGTTATAAAACCCTTAAACAAACTAAAAAAAAAAACACTCATATATATATTTCACTCTCCCTCGCTCACTCACTCACACACATAAACTCTGTAGTCATTAGGGATGCCTATTTCACATAAACCCGATTCACCTGATCCTAAAAAACAGATAAAAACCCGACTTAAATGGATGACGGATGTATAATGGATACATGGTGGGTTAGATAAAACTTCATCCAATGTATCATCCATTCATCATCCGATTTTTCACATAATTATTAATTTTTCTACATAAAATTTTGTATTTTTATGTAGAAAATATATTATATGTAACTTATTATCATATTTTTTTTTAGTCTTCAACCTATAAATTAAGGCGTCCACTTTTCACACATTTTACCTTAATTTAAACACTCAATAACTTTATTTTTTTTAATGAAACAAAGCGTTTATTTTATTTTATTTTATTTTATTTTATAATCTTCTTATCACGCTAGTTTATCATCCATTTTGTCACCGAACCCACCCGTGGATGACAGATGTGTAGGATGCGGACGATAAGTTTCACAAATGACAGATGTATAGGATGAAGAATTTTTTTAGACAAATGGATGCGGATGCATGTCACCCGACCCGAACCCGATCCATTGTCATACCTAATAGTCATAGGCACTCGCACTTTCCCTCATAGTCACCTAACTAAATCCTAAAAATAAGTCGGTCATTTTGGACGGTTCACCATCACCTAACACTCTCAAACTCTTTCACCCAACACTCTCCCACTCTCTCTAATCTCTTATAGCGGTCCGCATTTGATTGTCACGGTCATAAATTAATTTAGTTTTTTTAAATATATTATTCAATATATATTTGTCATATTGTTATTTTATGGCTCAACAAAATGTAAAAATGCAATTATTACCATTATTAGGTGAATTTATAATAATATGTGAAACTTAGTAATAAATGGATCTAGTTTAGATTGACCAATAGACTGAAAATATTATTAGACTTATGAAGCCAAAGCCCAAAGCCACCCTAAAAACATAAAAAATAAAACCCTAACCCTCAGGTCAAAGTCGGCCTCCACTAACTCTATCACTATGTTCTACTATCCTTACTCCTCTTGCACAATGTTCTACTATATCATTTATCGTCTTCCTTTTCATGAAACTTCAACCCATCAACGTAAAAAATGGTATGATGTTCTTATCTTCATTTGATCTAATTTGATAGATCTAGTGAATGAAGTGAGCATATATCAAAAAGATTTAATTCCGTAAGGTGTTTTTTTTTTTTTTTTTTTTTTTTTTTTTTTTTCATCTTTGTCGTTTTAGTAATCTCAATGAAGTTGTTTATGTTTAATGGTGTCATTCCTCCATTTTTTGGATGATTTGTACACAAAATTTCAATATTTTTATTTTTATTTTTTAAAATCAAGACTTTAAAGTAGTTTTAAATTAGATTTTTAGTTCATTTGATCTAATCTGATAGATCTAATGGTCTGCTGAGTTTAAGCGAATCGATCTAATATGTACATAGATTTATTCGTTTAATCAATTTTGTCGTTAAATTAATTTTATTTATGTTTAATTTTGTCATTCGTTCTTTTTTTAATGATAAATTGATATTTACTCCAAAATTATAATTAAAAATCACTCCTTTAATAGTTACGCAGGCTTTTTCGTTTATTCAATTTTGTTGTAATTTAAATGATTTTTATAAATTAATTTTCTATAACTAAGCTTGTAAATTAATTGTTTTGGGGGTTGTAATCAACTTGAGATGTTACTCTCATTAGCTGGGCAAGTTGCTTTACCCCAATTTTTTTGTTAATTTAATTTAATTAATTAATCTAATAATTAATTTTGTCATTGTTGTTATTTAGCCATATTTTTTTAACAGTTAAAAATAGATTTTCCTTTTCAATATGGAGTATATATTTTAAAACACTCACACGGAATATAAACACAAATCTAATTTTCTCGTTAATTGATTGTTAATTTATAGCATGATTTTATTTATTTTAAATTTAGTCTATTAAATTTATAATTGTATTTTGTAATTTGTAATTTGCAATTTTTAATTGATAATTTTTAATTATCATTGAAATTTATACTTATGTCTATAATTATGTTGTTAATTATTAAGTTAATTATGTAATTTTTTAATTTTTATTAGTTCTTAGGTATGTTGTAAACTTGTAAAAATGTAATTTGTATAAATTATATTGTATTTTTTTTTACTTCAATTTTTCTATTTTTAATGGGAAAAATAGAAAATAAACAGTAGATTAAAAAAAAAATAAGGCTAAAAAAATTACGGATAAAAATAGCAAACAACAACTTGAGAATAAACTGAGAATTTAATTAAGATTGTGATAGTGGAGGGGCCCACTTAAAATACTCAACAAACAACCACAGTGTGACACGTGGCACTGTGGTTGTTGCATTGTAAAGAAGATTAATGATTTAGAAGCATAGTAGTTATACGTGTATGCAATTGATGTTATGTTTTGGTAATGATCCCGCCCACCCTTCCCTTTGAGCCATATATTGATGTAATGATGTTATTTATCCTCGTTTACGTTTATGTTATCGTTCTTATTTTTAATTTATATATGTTACTACTATAGTACTATATACCACCGCATTATTATATTATGCTTTCGTATGCGTACTCGTTGATTATATCTTGTACATTGTTGGTTAGTACTGATGGAGGATGGGATTAGGACCTTCGGGTCACTGGAGGCACGTATGGCGCATTTTGAGGAACTGTGAAAAGCTTGGTTGCTGCTAGCTATAGTTTATATTGCCACTGCATGACTGTGCTATTGTTTTCTGGTATCGGATGCATATATGTCTTATATATGGATTGCCTTGGTATTGTTTTCTGGTGTTGTTGCGTAATATCATGATTGTTGTACGTGTAGTATGGTTTCCTCATATAGTGATTGTGTGTTTTAATAGTGTGGCACCTTTTAATTAGATAGTTGTTGCCTATATCATAATCTTTGAGCATGATGTCTGTATGAATTGCGTCCAGCCCTCTCTTCCCTTGTGTCGGTGTTGTTGTTACTTTTCGTGATGCCGTATATTGTTATGTCTTAATGAATTCAAGTTCTACTGTGATTATGTCATGCACTAGTTGTTTCATATATACATAATGCTGTTATTGCTATGATACACTATGTTGTTCTTCTATTATCTCCGATGTAATTGTTGACTGTGACAATGGAGGAAGGAATTAGGACCGTATGGTCATTGAAAGCACGACGATGTGCATCTTGGGAATTGTGATTCTGATTGCTGATACATCTATATAGTCATATCTGATTTAGGGACATTCTATGTACGCTTAAAGGTGAGATATGATTCATGCCTCTGCTATATTTCTTATACATTTCGATCATTGCCATGAAGTGTTGTGGATACCCATATCCGTACCCTCCCAACCAAAATCCTGTGATGTAACACGGACTTTTATGACGCATGTTTTAACGATGACTTAAACGGTTCTAAATAATGTCGAATTCATTTTTGAGTCGTTTTGAAATGTTTAATGAGTTAGATCGCTTCACATCACGCTTAATTAAATGTTCTTTTGTCCATTTAGAGTTTAGCCTGGTCCGCGTCCTGCTTCGTTTGGCATGAACTTCGCATTTGCGTTACAATTAGCCCTTTTACATTAACGAGGTCTAATTCAGCATTCCTAAATTCCTAATTTAGGCCCGGTGGCTAGATTTCCCTTTTAGCCTCCTCTTACACAAAATATAGCCTCACGGGTTACCTTATTTCACAAAATGCCACAAAATACACCTTTTTCACATTTTCGGGTCTCGGGCCCAGAATCGAGCCCAAACCCACCTTTGACCCTCACTCCAAAGCCCTCAACCTTCAAAATATCTTAGAAATATCTTAGCTGTTTTCTTGACGTACAAGCTCGAGATTATACTGTATCTTTTTGAGATATAATCAAACCGGAATTAGGAAACTGGACTTAAAACCACACCCTCAAACCGCATAACCTTATGCGGTTTAGGGGTCAAACCGCATAAGCCTATGCGGTTTACCTGGCGAACCGCATAGGTCTATGCAGTTTCCCTGCCTGGTTCTAAACCGAGATTTCTAATTTTCTCCGAGGTTTTTAGTATAAATACCCCCTATACCCGACCTCATAGGACACAATTTACAACCAGAAAACACCAGAAACTCTCTCAAAGCCTCACGCACTCAAATCCTTGAGTTCAACACACCATCCCGTGTTGAATTCATCCTCCGTTTAAGTTCAAGAAGCGAAGCTCTGCCCAGATCTGAAGCGCCAGGACCAGGTAGGTACCGATCCACTTGGATCAAAGCGTTTTCTTATTTTCTATGGACTAACAAAGGGGACTACACTTTAGCACCCCCCTCCCCCCGGCTTTGGCACCAAGCGCGCTTGCGTTCCAAGTGTTCTTATTACTTTGGGTACACACCATATCCGATGACACGCCAAAGTCGCATAAGCAACCGACCCTTCTAAAATAAACCAATGGACAATTGAACGTTTATTTTATTTGTATGCATCTAGCAACCCTTCTTCCTTTGCATTAAATCAACTTAAAACAATGAATTCGACCTTTAACTGAACCGTTTTCGTTAACAAGTTAAACATGCTAAACTGAGGGTTTTAAACTATCTTTTTGCATTTGCATTTGGATTCTTTTTCATCTTTATCGTACTTATACGTAGCGATAACATTGGCTCAAATATCATTTTCCATGGATTGTTCTAGGTCAGTAGAGGCTATTTTTACATAGGCATTTCTAAAAGGTTTTCATAAATCATTAATTGAACTAATCTTTTTAAAAGTACCCTCACCCCGAATCCATTCTGGTTTCACAACCTTAGATCTAGGGGTGTCGGCGTGCTCCAAAATCTAGGACATGTCTTTAGGCTTAGGACATGATAGCAGGTTTCCTAATTTCCGCGATAATTAGGTGGCGACTCCAAAACAGTTTTAAAGGTTTTTCCAAATTAGTCTTTTTAACTTAAAGCGCCCTAACGCAAGACGCCGAGTTGGGTCCCCCTCGATCCCGGGTTCCACAGTTTGGCGACTCCACTGGGGAGATTTTATTTTTAAAACTTAAAACTAGCTTTTTCTTTTTAAAAATAAAGAGGTGAAACTTGAAAGCCTTGAACAATCCATGTATACATATTTGAGCTATGCACATTCGTTTAGAGTCCATTCCTTTTGGAATCTAGGCACCCTTTGCACCCTCGAGAGGTGGTTCCCACATGCAGGCTTGTCCACTCGATAAAGCACATGCCGGACTAACTTTCCTCTCGCCCCTCCATGGCTTGCCGTAAATGACTATCTCGACCGCCCCAGTGCTCCCTTTAGAAAACCTATCGCCCCGGCGTAAGGAAATAAAGGGGTTAAGTATCTGCCAAAGCGTACTAGAGGTAGTTGGAGGTGTACCCGACTGACCCTTTTCACCCTTTTTGAGTCATACGTACAAGTACGAGGCTATGCACTTGTGGATACCCATATCCGTACCCTCCCAAACAAAACCCTGTGATGTAACACGGACTTTTATTACGCATGTTTTAACGTTGACTTAAACGGTTCTAACTAATGTCGAATTCATTCTGAGTCGTTTGAAATGTTAAAATGATTTAGGTCGCTTTACATCGCTTTAAATAAACGTTTATTTTGTCCATTTGGAGTCTAGCTAGGTCCTTGTCCTGCTTCATTTGGCATAAGCTTCGCATTTGCACTACAATTAACCCTTTTGCATTAACAAGGTCTAAATCAGCATTCCTAAATTCCTAAATTTAGGCCCGGTGGCTAGATCTTCCCTTTAGCCCCCTCTTACACAAAATACGGCTTCACGTCTTACCTTATCTCACAAAAACTATGCAAATACACCCTTTCCATTTTTTCGGGTCTCGGGCTCGAAAACGAGCCCAAACCCAGCCTTTGGCCCGCACTCCAAAGCCCTGAGCATCACAAAATATCTCAGAAATATCCTAGGGGTTATCTTGAGCTTCACGTTTGAGATTATCTCGAAATCTTTCAAAGATATAATTCAACCGAAACTAGGAAACTACGCTAAAACCACACCCTCAAACCGCATAAGCTTATGCGGTTTGGGGAGGCAACCGCATAAGCCTATGCGGTTTGCCCTGGCAACCGCATAAGGCTATGCGGTTCCTAGGCCTGTTTTTATCCCCGGATTTCCTATTTCTCCGAGGTTTTTAGTATATATACACCCATATACCCTCGACCTCAAAACAGAATTCATCATCAATTTCTCTTCAGAAAACACAATTCAGAACCAGAATACATCTTTCACACACAATTTCTCACATCTTGCATCCTTCTACAAAACACTCACAAAAGCCTCAAGCACTCAAATCCTTGAGTTCAACACACCATCCCGTGTTGAATTCATCCTCCTTTTTAAGTTCAAGAAGCGAAGCTCTGCCCAGATCTGAAGCGTCAGGACAAGGTAGGTACCGATCCACTTGGATCAAAGCTTTTTCTTATTTTCTATGGACTAACAAAGGGGTCTACACTTTAGCGCCCCCCCCGGCTTTGGCACCCAGCGCGCTTGCACTCCAAGTGTTCTACTTACTTCGGGTACACTCCATATCCGATGACACGCCAAAGTCGCATAAGCAACCGACCTTATAAAATAAACCAATGGACAATTGAACTTTATTTTATTTGCATGCATCTTGCACCTTCTTATTTTGCATTTAAATCAACTTAAACAATGAATTCGACCTTTAACTGAACCGTATTCGTTAACAAGTTAAACATGCTAAACTGAGGGTTTTAATCAATCTTTTGCATCTGCATCTGCATCCTTTTACAAACTTATCGCACTTGTACGTAGCGATAACATTAGCTCAATTATCATCTTACATGGATTGTTCTAGGTCAGTAGAGGCTATTTTTACATAGGCTTTTCTAAAAGGTTTTCATAAATCATTATTTGAATTAACTCTTTTTCTAAAGTACCCTCACCCCGAATCCAATCTGGTTTCACAACATTAGATCTAGGAGTGTCGGCGTGCTCCAAAATCTAGGACATGTTTTTAACTTAGAACATGGTAGCAGGTTCCTAATTTCCGCGATAATTAGGTGGCGACTCCATAACAGTTCTTAAAGGTTTTTCCAAACTTAATCTTTTTTAACTTTAAAATCCGCCCTTAAGCAAGACGCCGAGTTGGGTCCCTCGACGCGGTTCCCGGGTTCCACAGTTTGGCGACTCCGCTGGGGAGGTTTTATTTTTAAAACTTAAAACTAGCTTTTTCTTTTTAAAAATAAAGAGGTGAAATTTGAAAGCCTTGAACAATCCAAGTATACATATTTGAGCTATGCACATTCGTTTAGAGTCCATTCCTTTTGGAATCTAGGCACCCTTTGCACCCTCGAGAGGTGGTTCCCACATGCAGGCTTGTCCACTCGATAAAGCACATGCCGGACTAGCTTTCCTCTCGCCCCTCCACGGCTTGCCGTAAACGGCTATCTCGACCGCCCCAGTGCTCCCTTTAGAAAACCTATCGCCCCGGCGTAAGGAAATGAAGGGGTTAAGTATCTGCCAAAGCGTACTCGAGGTAGTTGGAGGTGTACCCGACTGACTCATTTTTCACCCTTTTTGAGTCATACGTACAAGTTCGAGGCTATGCACTCCATGGTCTTTTTCAAAACGAGCATTTGCATTCATATCTTCGAAAACTCGCTTAAACTTTTCAAAGATAAACGAACCTAACATCTAACAAACTAACACTTTTCAAACAAAACTATCGCGAATTTTTGAAACAAGCTTTCTCAAAATTCTCCTTTTTCACTAACAAGCAAAAACCCGAGCAAGGATTAAAACCCGAGCTCGTGGACTTCAATCCTCTAGGTCATGTGGCCTAGACTCCACTTTTAACATACTCGACTCGACTTGCTCGAGCCGAATCCTTCTTCTTTTACACATCCGACTCGAGCTCACCTCGGCAAATCGCCGATACTAGTTCGACGGGTGCAAAGCAAAACGTTTTAACATCGAGGCGAGATATGCGCACACATCCTCGTCTCAAAAGCTTCCTTTTAGCTAAAACCTTTTCGAAAATCTCCTCTTTTCAAAACATAAAAGGTCTTTCTAAACAAAGAAATGAGCTAAAATGAATGCTTAAAAATGAATGTGAGTCTAGTGGGTTGAGTCGTGTCACTAATATGCAAAGTGAAATGCAGGCCTCAGCTGGATACTCGTCGTACTAAGAACCGCCTAGTAATCCCATACAAGAAACGAACCTACACCCGCAAAATGGCCGGCAACAACGAAGAAGTCAACGCACTCCGTGATCAAGTTGCAAAGCTGACCGCTGACCTTGAGGGCCTTTTAACCCACCATACCGTCGAGGTGGAACGAATGGAACTCAAGATCAAGGAGGAAGCCGACAGGCATGCTAAAAAACTCCAAGCCATGGAGGAGAGGCTCTACGTCTCGAGCACTTACTCTATCCACAAAGAAAATGAGAACGTGCCTACCAGCATTAAGGATGAGCTCCCAAACAAGCTCGCCCTTAGTGACCTTCCTATCTTCCAAGGACATGAAAGCCCGATCATTCACATCCGAGCTTTCAAATCCCAAATAGCCATTAAGGGGGTCGATTCCAAGCATTGGCTCACTTTCTTCCCGCACTCTCTAGCAGCAGTGCCGAAGACATGGTTCTACTCACTAGACCCACAACGGGTCCCCACTTTTGAAGAACTCACAGTCGAGTTCGACCGACAGTACCGAGACAATGAAGACACTCAAGTCTCAATTCGCACCTTGGAAGTCCTATCTCAAAAGGACAATGAAGGCTTCACCGACTATCTTACTCGTTGGAAGAAGCTGAGCGCTCAAATCCCCAACCGTCCCCGCGAGGACGAGCTCGTACCGAAGTTCATAAATAACCTGCGACCCGTGTATCAATTCTACATGAGGTACAGCAACATTCAGAACTTCAAAGAGCTAACTAAGGTCGGCACTCAAATCGAAGATGACCTTAGGACCGGCACAATGGCTAAATACACCGGCCATGCTTATCAGGGGAGCTCCTCTAAGTCCTCCCGCGCGGTCAAGAACGACGAAAACCGCACCGTCGGTAACCTTGACGACGACACCCTCGACGCTTTCGCAACTACCTTCTCACCGCCTCCTAAGGCCAAGAGAAACTTCGACCCTCTCTTTATGTCTTACTCCAAGGCATTTCAAAGGTTGGTCGAGTAAAACTACCTACAACCAATCGGGCCTACTAGCGAGCCGCCCGAAGACAAGAAGCCTAAATCTTGGAACCCCAATGCCTTCTGTGCATACCACCGAGGCAAGGGGCATGACACCGAGAATTGCTTTAGGCTCAAGAACGCTATCCAAGATCTCATTGATCAAGGAAAGCTTAGCAAGCCATCTCAACCCACCAAGCCTTCAAACAACGAAAACCCACTAGGCAATCATGCAATCTTCGTGGGGTCAATCCCTATACTAGACTGCTCTTACCTCATCACACCCTCCGACGATCAAATCAATACCGTTTGGTCTAGTGATGACGAAGACGACGAATACTGGCTACCCACTGACGAAGTGATAAGCCACGTCAATCAACTCGCAAAAGACATCAATCACCTAAAGGCTCTACATCGCACCACAGTCGAGCGCTTGGAACATCGCGTCCAAAAAGAACTTAGCAACCCAGTCTCGCTCGACACCCTCGAAGCTTTTCGTCAGAAGGACAACGAAGGCTTCGTCAAACATCTTACACAGTGGAGGAAACTACTTTCCCGAGTGCCGGATCACCCACACGAAGACGAACTCATATCCACTTTCCTCTTCAGCTTACGACCCGCCTGGCGATACTATTTTCACTTACCACGCGCTCGTAACTTCGAACATCTCATCGAAATTGGCACTCGCATCGAAAAGGATCTCACATCTAGCTATGAGGATCCTGCCTACCGAGATACTCTTCAAAAACGCACTCTTAAAAGGACGAACAATACACAGCTCGCATGGCTCTGCAAGGAACTTTGACAGACTCTATATGCCCTACGCTGTGGCATTACAAAAACTAGTCGAAAAAGACTATCTTACACCCATCGAACCTATTAACGAGCCACCCATGAAGAAGAAATCGAAATCATGGGACCCCAACGCCTTCTGTGCATACCACTGGGGCATGGGGCATAGCACTGAGTGTAACACCCGGTGTTGTCCGAGGTTATTTGGGCCGGGTACCCCGTTGAAGAGGTTCATGTGTTGGCTCAAGTGACATAGTGCTTAAAAGGATTGTAAGTGCTACTCATATCAACAAGATGCATCTTCTTTTCTGGTGGCTCATCTTAAGAACTATTCAGTTAAGCGTGCTTGCTGGAGAGTAGTCTTAGGATGGGTGACCTCCTGGGAAGTTCTCAGGATGCGCACGAGTGAGGACAAAGTGCGTTGGAAAAGGCCCGTGTTGGTCTGTGGGCGATGTATGCAGCCTGGCGAGCTACCGTGAATGACATTCCGGCCTTTGGTTGGGGCCGGGGTGTTACAAATGGTATCAGAGCAACCCGGCGACCGTGTGGTCGAATCCTGTGTCTTGTTGGCCAGGTACGCACCTAGCTGGGGAGGATTCTGGAATGCTATGTTGTTGGTAGCTACCAGGCGCAACGAGGACGTTGCGTTCTTCAAGTGGGGGTGTGTAACACCCGGTGTTGTCCGAGGTTATTCGGGCCGGGTTCCCCCTTGTAGTGGTCTATGTGATGAGCTCAAGTGACCTAGTGCTTAAAAGGATTGTAAGTACTACTCATACCAACAAGATGTATCTTCTTTTCTTGTGGCTTATCTTAAGAACTCTTCAGTTAAGCGTGCTTGCTGGAGAGTAGTCTTAGGATGGGTGACCTCCTGGGAAGTTCTCAGGATGTGCACAAGTGAGGACAAAGTGCGCTGGAAAGGACCCGTGTTGGTTTGTGGGCGATGTACGCAGCCTGGCGAGCTACCGTGAATGACATTTCGGCCTTTAGTTGGGGCCGGGGTGTTACAAATGGTATCAGAGCGAATACGCTCCCAACTCTCTTAGTCGAGTGAGTAGGATTTGACTTAGAACACCGAGTGAGAGTGTTGGGGTAGACACATTAGGGGGTCTACGTTATTTGTGAATATGTATGAGTAGTTGTCGAAATGGTGGACTTAGGTTCTCCACCATTAGACCACACGTTTTCTTTGGATGCAGGTACAATTATAATGGTGACATGGGAGACCGTGTACTGACTCGATATGTCTTTAAATATTCCTTGTTCATCTCCAAAATAACTGGTTAAGGATTTTCATTCGATTTAATCATTCTCTTTGAACCTATTCCTTTACTGCAACATGTTTTATTCTAATAATTACATTCTTAGCTATTATCTGACATCTTTGATTTCCTCAAAACTCATCTTTTAAGATTAAATACCCTATACTTCTATTTTCTTATTGAAAGTTAATACTCCTATTTTTCCTATCAAATGTATTTTTGCATTTCCCTTTATTATTAATGACGCTTGCTTTTAACAATATTTGTTTGACAGCTCAATTCCTTTGAGAATTTTAATTTATCTATCTCTTGATGATTTATTGTCTTAATTTCTTTTTTTTGATTTATTGGTTTATACAAATTTATTCATTTGAGAGTTCTGTTTTATCAAAAAATTTAGTCTATTTACGCCTTGTCGATCCCTTGTTTTAACTTTTCGATTTATTCGTTTCTTCAACTTTAATCATTTGAGTATTCTACTTTAAATCTCTCTCTTTCATTTGACCTTTCGAAATATCTGGAAATTTAACTCTTAAAGTCTTTGACTCGTATTATTGATCAGCTGGAGCAAGAAACTTAAAGCCGAATTGCGAATGTATGGTCCTACTATCAGAGCACGCAGCGGAAGCTCCTAATCTAAGTCACTCATCAGTATTCGTAGGGACGCTCTTCAGCTTGCTAGCTACACTTGTCCTTAGTATATCCTTCTAAATCTTGATATTATTATACAGTTGTTTTAAAACTATCAGCTCGTGATTACAGTTTGAGTTTCTTTTTCCCCAATAAAACTTCTTATTATGTTCATCCTCATCTTTTTCAATAGATCGTGCTGAAATAATTTCTAAACTCTTTTATTTCAAAAATGTTTTCAGTCAATCCTATTAATCTAAACCTATTTTTGTATATTGGTGCTATAATGGTTTGTTTATCCTTCTTGAAATTTCTTATTTCGTAACTATGTTGAGGAAAATTTTAATCCGTTTTGTTTTACTCTCCATTCATTTTTAAACGCGTCAATACATTTTGATGGCTTTTTACTCAATCAAATTTGAAATGATTGACACTTATCGATTGCATCCACTTTTGATCAAAACCTCTTTGTTATCCTAAATATTCTTTTATTAAATTTTCTAATTTGAGCATTTGGTTTATTTAAACATTATTTATTCTACTTGGTATTTTAGTAGCTTCATTTTTCTAAAATCGCTGTCATTTTGGAAACTCGACTTTAAGACTTCTCTTTGAAATTGTTACTTGATCATACTCTATATCCACAAACTTATTGGGAATTACCTTTTCCACTCTCCTTCATAACGAAACCAATTTGAGTTCTTTGTTGGAAACGAGTCTTATGCCTTCATTTGTGAACTCTTAAAGAATATTTCCATTTTCTCTCATCATTTCATATTAAAAATTTCTTTTGAAAAATTGGTGGTTGTTGAGCAGTTTCTTGCAAAGGATTTATTATGTCATATTTTTACTTAATTCGTTTCATTCCTTCTTTTCTTTCTTATTCGTCATAACTCATCATTTTTATATCATGACCCTATTGATCACCTTTTAGTCTTGTCATTTGGGTCTCATGTCATTTTATTCCTTAGGTTTCCCTCTAGTGGCTACTTCAGTTCTATTGCCTTTGAGCCGACTTTTAAGACGTTGATCTTCTATTATTTTCCATTCCTTTCCGTAGCTATTCACGTTCTCAATTTTGTAAAAGCTCTTGATGTATTAACATCAATCTTATCCTTGATTAATTTCTATAATCGTACTCCTTGGCATCTAGCCTTAAGGTGCTTCACCCTTATCTAGCTCGAGATCTGATCCTTAGGCTGTCGCTGTTATTTGAGTCATAGATGATAGAGTTTGGTTAATAAGTAGTTGATAGTATGAGTGGTTTACTAACTAATGCACATGGTTGGTCGTTGTAACTTTTGAGGATTCTTAGTCTTTGAGATTGATGATTTAAATTATGGTGAGTGAACGTTATGGAGATTATAGTATCTGCATAGGGAGTATGTTTAGGACTTAGTTATGTTGCTAGACGAGTTGTGACAATCTTGAGTTAGTGAGAATTGGGAAGTGATATTGTGGTGAGCAATAATCGGCTTTGAGGAAAACTTAAAGGTTATAGTGAGCACGATAAAACTTTGGGGTTTGTACTTTAAAGGATAATGTAGGAATGACCAGTGTGCATCTTTGTGGTTTTGTGTATGTGTTAAGTACAAGGAAACTCATTGATGGGAGGAGAGAATTCGAGGTCAGTAAGGAAGTGACATTCGAGAAAGGTGTGGATAGACTTGGGTATGGTAATAATGGGTGGAGAGAGTAGTAAGCTTTTAACGATACATTTTGATTGCTACGTGTTAGTATACGTGTGACTTGAGAATGAGATGGTATGGTATGACATATTTATGGTTATTTCGTTGTGGAAAATGTGGAATTATATGGGGAGCGATATTGACTTGAGTTTAGATCACGTTATGATTAAGGTTGTGAGGTTTGTCATTAGCATTTATTTGGGGATTAGCTTACGCGTTAGTTATCTTGGTAACATGGGTAATGGTGCCTTTTGGGTTAAAACCCGTCCGAGGTTTTGGTTAGACTTGGTGAGTAAGATGCTTGGTTGAACGATATGGTCTTGTGAGGCTAATATGCCTAATTTGAGGATTGTCGAGCATAAGATGCACCAATAGTATTAAAGGGTTATATGAGTGAGTTGAGCATCATTCGGGTGATATGTGATGCTCGGGTTGTCTTAAGCGTCGTTAAGCGTGTCTATGCCCTTGTTATCGAGGTGAGTAGAGTTAGCGATTCTTGTCTTGAGGACCATAGGAGTAGGTAGTTTTCTTAATCCTTTGGGAATATTCTTTCGTTCTCAAGTTTCGAGGACGAAACTTCTTTTAGGTGGTGAGATTGTAACACCCCGACTTTTCCTAATATTAATTATTCGTCTCAATCATATTCGTAATTCATTTCTCTTGATTTTCTCATTTCTTTTAGCTCGAGAAGATCAGTTCTCTTGTCGCGTGGATAAGCCGGTGTTATCCGAGGTTATTCGGGCCGGGTTCCCCCTTGTAGTGGTCTATGTGATGAGCTCAAGTGACCTAGTGCTTAAAAGGATTGTAAGTACTACTCATACCAACAAGATGCATCTTCTTTTCTGGTGGCTTATCTTAAGGACTCTTCAGTTAAGCGTGCTTGCTGGAGAGTAGTCTTAGGATGGGTGACCTCCTGGGAAGTTCTCAGGATGTGCACAAGTGAGGACAAAGTGCGCTGGAAAGGACCCGTGTTGGTTTGTGGGCGATGTCTGTGACTGGCGAGCTACCGTGAATGACATTTCGGCCTTTAGTTGGGGCCGGGGTGTTACAAATGGTATCAGAGCGAATACGCTCCCAACTCTCTTAGTCGAGTGAGTAGGATTTGACTTAGAACACCGAGTGAGAGTGTTGGGGTAGACACATTAGGGGGTCTACGTTATTTGTGCATATGTATGAGTAGTTGTCGAAATGGTGGACTTAGGTTCTCCACCATTAGACCACACGTTTTCTTTGGATGCAGGTACAATTATAATGGTGACATGGGAGACCGTGTACTGACTCGATATGTCTTTAAATATTCCTTGTTCATCTCCAAAATAACTGGTTAAGGATTTTCATTCGATTTAATCATTCTCTTTGAACCTATTCCTTTACTGCAACATGTTTTATTCTAATAATTACATTCTTAGCTATTATCTGACATCTTTGATTTCCTCAAAACTCATCTTTTAAGATTAAATACCCTATACTTCTATTTTCTTATTGAAAGTTAATACTCCTATTTTTCCTATCAAATGTATTTTTGCATTTCCCTTTATTATTAATGACGCTTGCTTTTAACAATATTTGTTTGACAGCTCAATTCCTTTGAGAATTTTAATTTATCTATCTCTTGATGATTTATTGTCTTAATTTCTTTTTTTTGATTTATTGGTTTATACAAATTTATTCATTTGAGAGTTCTGTTTTATCAAAAAATTTAGTCTATTTACGCCTTGTCGATCCCTTGTTTTAACTTTTCGATTTATTCGTTTCTTCAACTTTAATCATTTGAGTATTCTACTTTAAATCTCTCTCTTTCATTTGACCTTTCGAAATATCTGGAAATTTAACTCTTAAAGTCTTTGACTCGTATTATTGATCACCGAGCAAGAAACTTAAAGCCGAATCACGAATGTATGGTCCTACTATCGAGCACGCAATGAAGCTCCTAATCTAAGTCACCTACCGTATTCGTAGGGACGTCTTTCAGCTTGCTAGCTACACTTGTCCTTTGTATATCCTTCTAAATCTTGATATTATTATACAGTTGTTTTAAAACTATCACCTCGTGATTACAGTTTGAGTTTCTTTTTCCCCAATAAAACTTCTTATTATGTTCATCCTCATCTTTTTCAATAGATCGTGCTGAAATAATTTCTAAACTCTTTTATTTCAAAAATGTTTTCAGTCAATCCTATTAACGAAACCTATTTTTGTATATTGGTGCTATAATGGTTTGTTTATCCTTCTTGAAATTTCTTATTTCGTAACTATGTTGAGAAAAATTTTAATCCGTTTTGTTTTACTCTCCATTCATTTTTAAACGCGTCAATACATTTTGATGGCTTTTTACTCAATCAAATTTGAAATGATTGACACTTATCGATTGCATCCACTTTTGATCAAAACCTCTTTGTTATCCTAAATATTCTTTTATTAAATTTTCTAATTTGAGCATTTGGTTTATTTAAACATTATTTATTCTACTTGGTATTTTAGTAGCTTCATTTTTCTAAAATCGCTGTCATTTTGGAAACTCGACTTTAAGACTTCTCTTTGAAATTGTTACTTTTGATCATACTCTATATCTGTCAAACTTATTGGGAATTACCTTTTCGTCTCTCCTTCATAACGAAACCAATTTGAGTTCTTTGTTGGAAACGAGTCTTATGCCTTCATTTGTGAACTCTTAAAGAATATTTCCATTTTCTCTCATCATTTCATATTAAAAATTTCTTTTGAAAAATTGGTGGTTGTTGAGCGCTTTCTTGCAAAGGATTTATTATGTCATATTTTTACTTAATTCGTTTCATTCCTTCTTTTCTTTCTTATTCGTCATAACTCATCATTTTTATATCATGACCCTATTGATCACCTTTTAGTCTTGTCATTTGGGTCTCATGTCATTCTATTCCTTAGGTTTCCCTCTAGTGGCTACTTCAGTTCTATTGCCTTTGAGCCGACTTTTAAGACGTTGATCTTCTATTATTTTCCATTCCTTTCCGTAGCTATTCACGTTCTCAATTTTGTAAAAGCTCTTGATGTATTAACATCAATCTTTTCCTTGATTAATTTCTATAATCGTACTCCTTGGCATCTAGCCTTAAGGTGCTTCACCCTTATCTAGCTCGAGATCTGATCCTTAGGCTGTCGCTGTTATTTGAGTCATAGATGATAGAGTTTGGTTAATAAGTAGTTGATAGTATGAGTGGTTTACTAACTAATGCACATGGTTGGTCGTTGTAACTTTTGAGGATTCTTAGTCTTTGAGATTGATGATTTAAATTATGGTGAGTGAACGTTATGGAGATTATAGTATCTCAGACAGGGAGTATGTTTAGGACTTAGTTATGTTGCTAGACGAGTTGTGACAATCTTGAGTTAGTGAGAATTGGGAAGTGATATTGTGGTGAGCAATAATCGGCTTTGAGGAAAACTTAAAGGTTATAGTGAGCACGATAAAACTTTGGGGTTTGTACTTTAAAGGATAATGGAGGAATGACCTGTGGGCATCTTTGTGGTTTTGTGTATGTGTTAAGTACAAGGAAACTCATTGATGGGAGGAGAGAATTCGAGGTCGAAGGAAGTGACATTCGAGAAAGGTGTGGATAGACTTGGGTATGGTAATAATGGGTGGAGAGAGTAGTAAGCTTTTAACGATACATTTTGATTGCTACGTGTTAGTATACGTGTGACTTGAGAATGAGATGGTATGGTATGACATATTTATGGTTATTTCGTTGTGGAAAATGTGGAATTATATGGGGAGCGATATTGACTTGAGTTTAGATCACGTTATGATTAAGGTTGTGAGGTTTGTCATTAGCATTTATTTGGGGATTAGCTTACGCGTTAGTTATCTTGGTAACATGGGTAATGGTGCCTTTTGGGTTAAAACCCGTCCGAGGTTTTGGTTAGACTTGGTGAGTAAGATGCTTGGTTGAACGATATGGTCTTGTGAGGCTAATATGCCTAATTTGAGGATTGTCGAGCATAAGATGCACCAATAGTATTAAAGGGTTATATGAGTGAGTTGAGCATCATTCGGGTGATATGTGATGTCGGGTTATCTTAAGCGTCGTTAAGCGTGTCTATGCCCTTGTTATCGAGGTGAGTAGAGTTAGCGATTCTTGTCTTGAGGACCATAGGAGTAGGTAGTTTTCTTAATCCTTTGGGAATATTCTTTCGTTCTCAAGTTTCGAGGACGAAACTTCTTTTAGGTGGTGAGATTGTAACACCCCGACTTTTCCTAATATTAATTATTCGTCTCAATCATATTCGTAATTCATTTCTCTTGATTTTCTCATTTCTTTTAGCTCGAGAAGATCAGTTCTCTTGTCGCGTGGATAAGCCGGTGTTATCCGAGGTTATTCGGGCCGGGTTCCCCCTTGTAGTGGTCTATGTGATGAGCTCAAGTGACCTAGTGCTTAAAAGGATTGTAAGTACTACTCATACCAACAAGATGCATCTTCTTTTCTGGTGGCTTATCTTAAGGACTTTTCAGTTAAGCGTGCTTGCTGGAGAGTAGTCTTAGGATGGGTGACCTCCTGGGAAGTTCTCAGGATGTGCACAAGTGAGGACAAAGTGCGCTGGAAAGGACCCGTGTTGGTTTGTGGGCGATGTACGCAGCCTGGCGAGCTACCGTGAATGACATTTCGGCCATTAGTTGGGGCCGGGGTGTTACAAATGGTATCAGAGCAACCCGGCGACCGTGTGGTCGAATCCTAGGTACGCACCTAGCCGTGTGGTCGAATCCTAGGTACGCACCTAGCTGGGGAGGATTCTGGAATGCTATATTGTAAGTAGCTACCAGGCGCAACGAGGAAGTTGCGTTCTTCAAGTGGGGGTGTGTAACACCCGGTGTTGTCCGAGGTTATTTGGGCCGGGTACCCCGTTGAAGAGGTTCATGTGTTGGCTCAAGTGACATAATGCTTAAAAGGATTGTAAGTGCTACTCATATCAACAAGATGCATCTTCTTTTCTGGTGGCTCATCTTAAGAACTCTTCAGTTAAGCGTGCTTGCTGGAGAGTAGTCTTATGATGGGTGACCTCCTGGGAAGTTCTCAGGATGCGCACGAGTGAGGACAAAGTGCGTTGGAAAAGGCCCGTGTTGGTCTGTGGGCGATGTACGCAGCCTGGCGAGCTACCGTGCTTGACATTCCGGCCTTTGGTTGGGGCCGGGGTGTTACACTGAGAGTTGTCTTAAACTCAAACATGCCATCCAAGATCTTATCGATCAAGGAAGAATCAAGAAATCTCGAAGGAAAACCACACCTTCCTTCAGCAATGACGCAATCTACATCGCAACTCAAGCAGCTCAAGCAGCTCCAGCGGCACAGAAGACGATGAAGAAGAAGAAGAAATTCTTTTAGATTCTAATGCTCTTACTGTCGGGTCATCTGTCGACCCATCTATCCTAGACTCTAGCTTTAGTTTAGATTTCCTTTTCACGGAGGCTAGCTCCAAGCAATTTTCTAATTTGTCGAATAATTCTCTTCAAAATAATGAAATGAATAAATTTGCTTATGTCTTGTCTCAAGGTAAAACAAACAACAAAATACAAACAAACAAAAATCAATAAGCAACAAACAAAACACAAAATACAAAAGACACTAACTCATGCGATGAAAATGAACAAACAAATCAATCATTAAACAAATACATTGCAAACATTGTGCACCCAAAAACACAAGACCCTATCATCGAGGAAACCATAACCATAAACGTGGGAACCCCCGAAGAACCAAGGGAACTACAACTAGGAGCCTCACTAGACGAAAACGAGCGCACCCAATTCACACAACTCCTAAGCGAATTCAAGGACGTATTCGCTTGGTCATACAAAGACATGCCCGGAATCGAACGAAGCATCGCCGAGCACCGCATCCCCATTAAACCCGGTTACAAACCCATCAAACAAAAGCTAAGAAGACTACGTCCCGAATGGTCCCTTATGGTTAAGGAAGAAATCGAAAAACAACTATAAGCCGGTTTCATCCAAGTCATCGAATATCCTGAATGGGTCTCAAACATGGTCCCAGTCTTGAAAAAGAATGGCAAGATTCGAGTATGCGTTGACTTTCGCGACTTGAACAAAGCTAGTCCCAAAGATGACTTTCCATTACCCCATGTGAACGTCCTAGTCGACAACACCGCCGATCACGCTCTCCTATCTTTCATGGACGGCTACGCAGGCTACAACCAAATCAAAATATCACTCGAAAACATGGCAAAGACGGCCTTCATTACACCGTGGGGGACATACTGCTACACAGTTATGCCCTTCGGCCTAATCAATGCTGGCGCTACATACCAACGCACCGCTACAACCCTTTTACATGACATGATGCACAAAGAAGTCGAAGTTTACGTCGACGATATGATCGTGAAGTCAAAGGAGAGAAGTGGCCACATCACTAACCTCCGCAAGTTCTTCACTCGCCTACGACAATACAAAATGCGCCTCAATCCCCAAAAATGTACTTTTGGGGTTAAATCCGGTAAACTACTAGGACATGTAGTGAGCCAAAGAGGCATCGAGGTCGACCCCTCGAAAGTCAAAGCAATTCTAGAAATGCAACCCCCGAAGAATCTCGACGAAATTCGAAGTTTCTTGGGCCAAATCCAATACATCTCGCGCTTCATTAGCAAACTCACCATGATATGTGAACCAGTTTTCAAAAAATTCAAGAAAACCGACCACGTTGAATGGGACGAAGAATGTCAAAAAGCATTTGACTAGGTCAAGGAATTACTAACTAACCCACCAGTTCTACGACCACCCCAAAAGGATTTACCACTATCCTTATACCTTACAACAACCCCTACCGCCATGGGCGCCATGCTCGCCCAAGAAATAAACGGCGAAGAACACGCAATCTACTACATAAGCAAGAAATTTCTCGATTACGAAACTCGATATTCACCCGTCGAGAAGAGCTGTCTAGCATTGGTATGGTCATCCAAAAAACTCTGTCACTATATGCTAGCACACCAGACGAAGGTCTACTCAAAAATGGACCCCGTAAAGTACCTTTTCGAGAAACCTGTGCTTAATGGACGAATGGCCAGATGGACATTGCTCCTAGCCGAATTCGACCTTAAGTACGTACCCCTCAAAGCAATCAAGGGACGAGCAGTTTCCGACTTCCTAGCCAAAAACGCAATCAACAAACAACCAATCATCGACACGACATCCCTTCCAGACGATGGGATTTACAACATCAACCAAGAACAATGGGAGTTATAATTCGACGGCTCCTCCAACTATCGAGGATGTGGAGTAGGAATACTTCTCATATCCCCGAATGGCGAACACACCCCCTTATCCATCAAACTGGATTTTGACGTTACAAACAACGCCGCAGAATACGAAGCGTGCTTGCACGGTCTCCAAGCAGCGCTTGTACTCAACGCCCGCAACATAAGAGTCTATGGGGACTCCTCCCTTATAGTCAACCAAGTATCCAGAGCATGGAAGATACTTAATGAAAACCTGGCACTATACCAAAACAAAATACAAGAGCTCATAAACGAATTCTATCACGTAGAATTCATACACCTCCCACGCGAAGAAAACCAATTCGCCGACGCGTTATCCAAACTCGCGTCACTAATCAACATACCCCCGGGAATGGAAACACTACCCATTGTCGTGGAACGACGGAATGAACCCGCCTACATCTGTGACATTGAAACCGAGGAAGAGCAAACCGACCCTTGGTACCAAGCAATCATCAACTACAAAACAAACGGTGAATACCCACCAAACATCGACAAACGGGCCAAGCGAGCCCTACGCCTATTATCATCACAATTCGTAATGGAAATGGGCAAACTACTCAAAAAGACGCCTCAAGGCATACTAATCTTGTGCGTCGACCACAAAAAGGGACACGAAATCATGTCCCAAGTACACGACGGCGAGTGCGGACCACACATGAACGCACGAGCCATGTGCAAACAAATCATAAGGCTAGGATGGTACTGGACAACCATGGAAGCTGACTGCGCAAAGTATGTCAAACATTGCCATAATTGTCAAATTTTTGCAAACATACAACACATCCCTCCTTCACCACTATACAGTTTGACCTCGCCATGGCCTTTCTCAACCTGGGGAATTGACGTCATAGGCAAAGTTCAACCCGTAGGAGCAGGAGGACACTGCTTCATCCTCGTGGCCATCGACTATTTCACCAAATGGGTCGAAGCCGCATCATACCGTACGCTAGGCACAAAAGAGGTTGCGAAATTCATACAAAACAACATCATTTGTCGCTATGGCATACCCCACGAATTCATAAGAGACCAAGGCACACATTTCCAAGGAGAGGTCGAACCACTTCTCCTCAAATACAAGATACAACGACACAAATCATCACCCTACCGACCACAAACTAACGGCGCGGTCGAGGCAAAGAACAAACCGCTGTTTCAATCCTCAAAAAGATGATCGACACCTGCCACGACTGGCCCAACAAAATCCCATTTGCATTATGGGGATATCGCACAACCATCCGCACACCCACAGGCATGACACCCTATTCCTAACCTACGGGATGGAAGCCGACCAACCTGTAGAAATCGAGATGCAATCCCTTCGAATTCTCATGGAAGCAGACATTCCTGAAGCCGAATGGGCACGCGAACGATATGAACAACTCATCCTTTTAGACGAGAGACGGTTACATTCACTAAGTACAGTCCGAATGTACCAATCTCGCTTACAACGCGCCTACAACAAGCGGGTCAAGCCACGAAACATCAAAGTGGGTGACCTAGTACTCAAATCAGTCCGAGCACCACTACCAGTCGACCCAAGAGGAAAATTCAAACCCAATTGGGCCGGACCGTACTTGGTCAAGGAAATCCTTCCCGGAGGAGCCGTGAAGTTAACCGACCTTGACGGTCAGGACTTCCGATTACCAACAAATCTTGATCAACTCAAGAAATACTACCCCTAAACACAAACAACTTTGCAATGCATTTCAAAACAAAACTCACTCTCGCATGGGTGAACTACGCTCGGTTTGATTCCACGCACTGTGGATACGTAGGCAGCTTTGCAAAGAGCTCAACCGAATCACACGAACTACGCCGGTTTGATTCCGTGAAACGCGGATACGTAGGCAGCTTGTCAAAAGCACGACCGAACTTCATAGCACGCACGCCCAAAGCTTAAAAAGGTCAAGGGCGATGCACTCACAAAAAGACACGCTCAAAGCTTAAAAAAGTCGAGAGCACAGTTAACACAAAACAAAACAAAGATCCAAGTCCAAAGCTTAAAAAGGTCGAGGACTTAAGGACGAAACAAATCAAACAGACAAATCCAAAGCTTAAAAAAGTCGAGGATTTTAAGACAAAATACGAATGTTCGAAGCTTAAAAAGGTCGAGAACATTTAAAAACAAACAAAAGAAAGCAACGAGACAAGGCAAAAGCAAATTAATTCTATTTTATTACTTTATTTAGAATTTTTCGCAATTTAGAAATGAGCTAGGAACAAGCCTCCTTAGCCCTTTATTCAGATCTAAAACATGTATTTAAATAAAGGAAATTTTTTGAACAAAACAAAGCAAACTACTGAAGTCATCTTCTGACGTTTCGGATTAGCCTCTTCATCTTCAAGGGGCCGATTCGCCACAATTTTCGAACTAAGAACGGGAATAGATCTCTCAAAACCTGGGGGCTCGACCGGATCCTCGTCCTGCTCGACTGGGGGCTCCTCGATCCTTGGCCCTAGGCGATCTTTAACGGTCACCTTCGGTCCAAGCCTTTCCCGCGCCGGTCTCGAAGTAGAAGCATCCACACTAACAGCACAAAGATCACCATAGTCTCTCCTTTCGCGCACCACCTCATACGCCAAGGAGGGCCTTGGCCCATTCTTTTCCCTCCTCCTTTGATTCTCCCGTTCCTGAGGATCATTGGAACGGTACCATCGTGTATAGAAGTCCGTAACACGACTAGACTCTATATGCTCCGGAACAGCCCAAGTAACGCGGTCCGACCATCCTCGGATCCAAGCATCAATCATTTGGTTGTTTAGCACAACAACCCCTCCAACCTGAGTATCCTGCTCGGGTATGGTCTGAGCAAGCCCGATTTGCCTCTTCAACAGCAGAGGATGAATCCACACCCCTCGTTCAAACCCGCACAACATCAACCCACGAGCCGCATTCGCAACAGACGGCGCCGTAATCGCCGTAATACCCCACCAAGACACATACCAACGAATGGAGCTCTCCTTCACGAACCCCCGGTAGTAGTTTAGCGAACGCTCCCGAAGGTCAGCCCATTCCATCTTTCGCGACGTTGTCGCTGCAGCCTTGAAGACACCACCAAGGGGAGAGCTTTATACACACTTAGCCTCTCCATGAGCCAAATGTTGAGAATCCGAGCGCAACCCCTGTACGAGCTCAGACGATTAGCACAACGGTCGTCTAAGCCCAGTATGGTCTCCACTAGGATCAACGTAGAAGGATCATATCCCCTTTCCATCTCTTCGACAACACGAGCATACCTCGCGTTTCCGAACACTCCATCTGGCATGGACCCCGCAAAAGCATACCGATGAACCAAACAAAAAGTAAGGGCCCTCCGCCTAGAACGCCTGAGCATTTGTCATCCCAAGGAAGTTTCGCAACATCCCGTTGTAGCAAAGCTCGCTCCTTACAACCACAGGAGTAGTCCGTTTCGACCACCCCGCAATGGCCGCAAACTCCTCTATCAAAGGACACACCTCTCCCCCGGGAAACCTAAACACATGCAAGCTAGGATCCCAATAATCTAAGCACGCATCCAGGAAGTCAAGATCGACTTTCATTTGGCGAAAGCCAATAAAAACACCCGCACCATCGTCATACACCGCCTTCTTCATCGCCGGACTTAATGAGGAAGTCCACCTCTTCAAAAGAGCATCAAAATGCTCCACCATTTTCTTGAATACAAAAAACTTTTATAAATATACCTAATATATTTATGAGAGCAAAAACTTGTATTAAGAGAGAAGAAGAGAAGTAATTGTGAATGAGGATTATGGCACGCACCCCCCCTCCTTATATACAAAACATATTACGGAATATGGAAACTCGGTATTACCAGCCAAGCCGCCAAACCGCATAACCCTATGCGGTTTGCACCCCCAACCGCATAAGCCTATGCGGTTTGCGCCCCCAACCGCATAAGCCTATGCGGTTTAACCCCTCAACCGCATAAGGCTATGCGGTTTAAGGGGCGGGTTTTTCTCGCAACTTTCCTAATTTCGTCTTTCCTAAACACCACAATCTACACTACCCTACGACATTCTCTTGTTGTTCCCCATGCAGCAACGTTACATTTCACTTTAGCATATACGATTCATACCACGAGTCAACACATAACATTTTCGACATTCATGCAGGCTCATTTCGCACTTAAAATGAACTTTTCGCAAACGCATTTTCACAAGCTAAATCAACATCAATACATCCCACTCGGGAATCATTTCACCTTTTCAAACAAGCTTAATAACCAAACAGGTTCACAACTGCAATCAAGTTCAAAGTTCAAGATACAACGACATGTAAACAAAGGTTCATACAATCTTTATTACACAAGTTCACTCAGGATGACGACGACGATACTCGTCAAACTCCCGCCGACCATAGCTGCCTCACCGGCTCGACACAACCGAGCACCGCCAAATTTAAGCCATCCTCCACCTGTTGGCTATTCGCCATAACTTCTTATGAGCCTCTTTAGCCACCTGTGATACACAACACAAACACATTTCACATTTTTCTCCATTTTGCCTTAATTTCACTCAAATTAAGCCAAACTTAGGGGGAAATTCCAAAACAACAGCAGTCAACCCCACTTTGCCTTTATTTCACTCAAATTAAGTCAAACTCGAGGGGGTAACACAAAAACACGCATCTCACTAGTTTGATCATCGCCATGTCTCATACCTCGATCAAACTGGGGGCTCACTCACATATACAAAGACAAAGATACATACCTTCTTCACCCTGCCCGTCCAGCTGTCCATGCCCGCGTTAGTGGTCACCGGCAAGTACGACGGCAAAGTGAAGGTACGACGCACACCCGACTCGTCGTACTCCACGGTGGTAGGAAAGTCACCAGGCTGCTCCGCCATCTCGGGATCAAATTTCTACAAAACAAATTCAAAATGCACACGTCAGGGAAATTTTTCGCAAAAAATTACCTTACGCACCCTCAAAAGCAGCAAACATACCTCAATCGGCCCACAAGCAAGCCGAGACTCCGCAACCTGGCCATAGTCTTCCCCAGGACAGAGAAGACTAACCGACTCTCCTTCCCCGCATTAACGCCATCTGATCCCGAATGGAACCCTCGCTCAAACAGGACCCTACGGGTCCCTAGCACCACCGGGCCGCCACCCCGCTCAAAGACCAAGCGCTCCCCAAGATACCAAACCGGCCAGTACGGCGTCGCCAAGTACAGACGCTGGGTCTCTCGCACTGCAAACCGCGCCCCGATGCCTTCAGGAATACCCGCATACTGGCCCCACGGGAACGGCACGAACTACAAGTACAAAACCAAAAACAAACACTCATAAATACAATCATTTTAAGTACATTCTATTTAAAATGGTTCAAGCACAAATCTGATCAAACTGCATCCGGTTCAGACGATCCCGAACCTCGTCATACGACCCGATTAAACGCAAAGATGATTGCATCGCATTCTAAATGCATCACGGATATACCCGCGGAATCGTCAGGGCATGCGGAGGTAGCAGAAAAGGAAAATGGCTAAGAATCCACGACTGCATACACAAGAAACAAAAACATATTACAAAACACATTACAAAGACACAAAGACAAAGACGACAAAGACAAAAACAAGCAAAAGTGCACCTAAAGCAAAAATAGAATCAACACGTACCTCCATCAAGAATCCAGGCGAGACTAAGGACAGTCTCGACCCTCGATCCATGACCCGCGGTCTCACGGCATCCATACAGAAACGAATGCACAAACCCAGAGACGGCGTCACCCAGTCAAACGTCCCAATTGCATCCCAATCCAGGAGATGCATAAGGACCGACGTCGACGCCCGCTCACCCTTATCGCCGAAGTACACGGCGCTCACAAACCACCACAACCACATACGAGCATTCTGCTCGTCACTCCACTCTGAGGGGCCATACTCGGTCTTCCCCTCAAAGTACTCCAAGATGTAGCTCGTCTTGAAAGTGTAAGGTGGAGCACCCTCGCAAATCACCTCCAAACCACCGCCAATCGCGGCAGTCACAACCTCGTCCACAACGGACGGCGCAAACTCGAAGCTCATGTCACGGTCTCCGAACGGCAGCCCCGTTATGACCGCATACTCAGACAAGGTAATGCCGGCCTCGGCCGCATATGGAACGTCGTCGTGGTATCCCAAGACTGCTAGGAAGGCCCTGATCAGCATCAGGTTCGCCGTCTGCTTCTTCCTCGCAATCTCCCTCCAATGGCCGACCAACGGGCCAAAAGCACTACGCAGCACCCAAGCTTGCGCTCTCGGCGAAAGCTTCTCCTCAAAAGCACACATCACGGACGAGACGCCCGAGAAGGTCCTCATCGAGCCTTTCTGCCAACCCATCGTCGCTCGATAGGAAACGTGTCTCTCCGGAGCAAGTAGAAGGTTATGGCCATCCCAGCCCTTGGCGAACGCCCTGTTCGCACGTGATTTTCGCGGCCTAGAGCTACTCGCTCTAGGCGCAGCCTCCTCAGCCTCCTCCTCGACATCCATCTCAGCCTCCAGCTCATCCACAAACTCTTGAGCATGCTCCTCCTCAGGATCAGGCACAGGGACATTCCTCCCACGACCTCTACCTCGTGACTGACCACGTCTCGTGCGCAAGTCACGAGGGTCAGCATCCCTCTCGCTACGCGTACGCCTCAAACCACTCGAGCTAGAGGCTCCCTCGGTCCTCGAGCTAGTACTCCTACGAGATTTCGATCTCGTAACACGACTAGAATCCTCTCCTGCAACCAAACACAACCAATACGTACAGCTATAACACATGCAAGCATACAACTTAGCATACATATACACAAATACACACAAATAATATACGCACATAATACATATGCATCCCTTCACACATTGCACTATACGCCCTACGGAGCATTTTTAGGCCTAATTCACAATTAAGCCGAAAACCGTTCTCTACACCTCAAAATTACAACTTTATGGTTTCTACGCGCCATAATAGTCCCCAACAACAACCCATTACAAGCAATTGCATTTTGGTCACTCCGATCAAAAACCCCCAATTCGCCTTAATTACTCCGTATAACTACGACTTAAGACGGCGATTTGAAAGCCTTAACTCGACTTTTTCGCAAAACTAACGCTATAGGCATGCTATACACGCTATGGGCATCCTACACCGAAGTTTAATTGAAATTCCGGGTCGGAAAATTCGGGTTCGTTTTCGGGCCCGAAACCTAATTTGGACGTTTTTCACACAAAGACGGTCTAAATCACAATCAATTCACACATACACGTTCACATGGCATAATGCAACACAATGACGACAATTTCAAGCATCCAAACGGCAAATTTCAAGCAAAACTCAGGTTTTCATGCAAACCCGTCTTTTCAACATTTCAAGGCAAAACTAGCTAATTACAACGACAAATAACGTAAAAGCAAGTTAAAATGGAGCATTACCTGGTTCCATAGCAAGACAACGCAAGAAAATCGAGCAAAAACGGTTGAGAAATCGAAAAATGGTGTTTTTAGAGCAAGAAAACCGTAAATGAGTTATGAGCATCACTCACGACATACTTGAGCTTTATACAGCTCTCCCAGCCAAAGGGTCAAACCGCATAGCCTTATGCGGTTTGCCCTGGCAACCGCATAAGCTTATGCGGTTCCTGCCCTTGGTTTTTCTCGGTTTTTTCTCGTTTTGCGCCTACTTTTGAATTCCTAATTCATCTTGGCCTTAATGCAATTCCAAGCACGTCCCGTGCTTGGGTTAAGGCGTCACCTACAGTCCGCCATACGCGTATATTAAGCATTTAATGTACTGCGATGCGAAGCACGAACGCTCTTTACGAGCATTACATCATTTTCCCCTCAACGGAAGGCAATCATATGCAATTACGACTACATAGACACTCCTCGGCGAGCCCAAGCACAAGCACTCTGCAATATACACCTAACTCCAAGCATAGACGCTCCTTGGCGAGTTCAAGCATTACACGGACGCTCTTTCACGAGACCTACACTAAACACTAACACCTACATAAGCACCCCTACTCAATTATACACCTCACGCATACCCAAACATCTTGCAAGCACCTGCACCCCTGCACTTTAGCCCCTTATACGCATGCAATACGAAGACATTACAAGCAGCAGCCCCATGTAACAACCTGGTTTTTCGTCGACTTTAATTACTAAGGCGGAAATTAATTAAGTCTTAAACCAGCGTTATTAATTATACATAAAACCCAAAATGTTACATCGTAATTCAAGAGTTGAATAAAACAACTCTGTGTACGGAAATTTAAAAGAGTAGCGTCTTATATATTACAAATCTCTCGCAAATGACATAAAGTAAAGCGTAAAAACGTTGCATGGCCCCGTCCAAAATCCAGCTTCCGGTCCATGATTACCCTGCACAATAAACTGATGGGGAGATACCCGCTGAGCGGACAGTGACTAGCTATGCTCATACTTACCCTCGATTTCAATTACTTTGGTTTAATATTATCGCTTTATAAACATAACATTATGATAAAACATAAACATGCTTAATACAATTAGCATGTAAAGACATATATGTCATAATAAGCATGCGGTTAAAGCGATAAATCATATAAGCATGATATTCAGTTATGAAAGCAAATAACATATAATATCATAGCCATAGTATCACAACATATCAGCAAGATTACAAAGCGATATCAGATCGCATACATACATACGTATCGTATTGTTCTCATCATGCACTGATTCACTTGAAACTTGTGGTCTTTAATTTTCAAGATGGTACACACTCGTTCTCATTTAATCAAACAACACACAACACATCGCTACGAGCCCGACCACCGAGTAGGCCCTTGTACTGACCGATTGCATCTCACTTCCATAGTGCAGAGGCTTACTCGACTCGTAAACCACGCCGAATACTATAATACTTGCATCTCATCCTCTAGTGTTCGAAATGATTCGAACTTCAGATACAATCCCGTCAAGTGATCTTTACATGTGGCAAGGACGAACGCTAGTGTCGCGCCACTAAGAACGAAACACCGCAAGGAGACCACCGCTATAATCGCCAAATCGACACGGATGCCCTGTTAACTTTAGCGAAATAGGGAATAAAACCCTAGTCTAGTACATGTACACTAGTATCCAATTTAAGAATGGGCTATGCTAATCATAGAGCACCTTAACTCAGGATAAAACGACTATTTCCTAAAGCCTGAGACAAAAGCCTTGGCATATTCAATTATCTTGTCCAGCAATGGCGACCGCCACAAGACTATCTTAACCCCACTTCACTCACGATTGACGTTCCCTCATCTGAGGCCCAAGCTTGACCTTTTATTTAAACATACTCATGATTTATTATTTATTTGATATTACATATCACATGTTTCTAGACTCTCCTACCTCATCACAAACGTTTTATTTGAATGGTAGGTTTCATATGATCACATAACACATTCGTTTATTATTTGAAGTGTTGTTAATTATTAACATTTTTAAGATTTTAAATTGAAACGTTGGTTAGTATGTCCAAATTTTATTTAAGTGTTTTTCAAAACACTTTAAGTCATTTATTTCTTCATTTTAAATTTTCTATACTTAGTAAAATTTTCAATTATTTTCAGTATTTCACTATTCACTTTTCACTATTCATCGCATTTTACTATTCATCGTATTTACTATTCATCGTATTTACTATTCACCGTATTTTATACGTATTTTTATACGTATTCGTATTTTTATACTTCGTATTCTATACGTATTTTTATACGTATTCGTATTTTTACACTACGTATTTTATATGTATTTTTATACTTATACTTATTATTTTTTTATACTTAAGGTATTTTAATTATAAAACTTAAATCTTTTATTTCCTAAGTATAGATTTCTAGTTTTAAAGTCGTTAGGTTCGTTTTGTACTTAGGCGATTTTTGAAAATATCCTAAAAGTCTAGTTTTAAAAACGTTAAGTTCGGTTTGTAAAAAGTGATAATGAAATTCATTTTAAAAATGAGACTTAGTTAATTTTAGTCGTCTATTAACTAAATTTAGCGATTTTCATTTTTAAAATAATAGTAACGTGGATGATTCATTTTAGTCCGTATGTCCAAGATCAACAGTCCAAATAGGAAAGGCAGTAACACACGATTTAGTTCATTTTTATAACGGTTAGATATTTTTATCGGTTTATAATATTTTATTTAAAACTAAATCGATTTATACAAAAATTCAATTCTAATTACTATTTAACTTTAGTGAGTTAGTGATAATTTCATTTTAGTCAAATTTAGTCAATTTAAATAGAAATGTCGTGTGGTATGTTTATATGTTACAAAATTGATTTATTTCTTTTAATTTCTTAAATCAATTTATTAACTACTAATTAAACTATTTTAACAATTAAACTAAAAAGTGATAAAAGCAAAATTTAACCTAAAAACATCAAAAATGCCGTGAGCTAACATAGTAGGTGTTCAAATTTTCATTTTTCGATTTTATCGGTTTTTAGCTTAAAGTATTTATATTTTAATTATTCTAATTATACTAAAACGATTTAAACTAAAATGAAATTTACTAACAATTTCATTTATATTTATGAATAGTGTTTTTCAACACTTTAATTTTCTAACTTTTTAATCTAAGTGATTTATAATGTTTTAAGTTGTTTTATATCATAATACTAATAATATATAAAACAATAACTAAAAATAAACACAAATTATTAACAAACATAAATTACAACAAAATCAAAATGAACAACAATGATGAACATCAACATGAATAACATATGAACACACATGAAGATCATATTAAAACTCAAGAACACTAATTTTGATTTTAATAATTTATAATTTGTTTTCCTAATTTAGTTTTTTTTTTTCATAGGAACATATATTTTATACTAACTTAACACTACATATAATTTACAAAAATTAAAAGTGAAAATATATTAAAAAAAATAATAAATGCCGTGTGAACTTATGTGTATGTATATATTTTCATTTTCGATTTTAACCACTTTAAACTCATTGTTAATATTTCACATAATTTTTATATGGTACTACTACTTAATTAAAACATAGCTAAACATAAAAATCATATGAACATAAATTAAAAATGCTCAAAAATAATTTAACTAAATATATGAACATAATACTACAATAATCTATTTAGTATATTATTTAGTTATTATCATTTTATTACACAACACCTAAACACACAAGTACATATAAGTGATGTTTGACATATTTAACATAATTTTCATACTCATAAAATTATAATAACAAAACAAATTAATTTACTAAAAAGATAATATAAGACATAGTTAGTCACCTTAATTAGGATGTTAATCGTCGGGGATCTAAAATAAATTTTAGATCGGAATTTCTTCACCCATAAAACCAATTAACTTCACCCAAATAATCCAAGTAATTAGCCCCTAATATACCCACTAATGAACTTAGAACACTTAGGAATTATTAAGATAATATTATAGGTTTTATTTAAGTGATTTAGGAAGAAAAATGAAAGAAAATAATGGAGCAAAAACAAGAGCATGTACACGACATGTAGGAAGCAAGTGAATGTGATTTTGGCTCTTGAAAATTTATGAGGACAAGTTAGATATAAAGTAGGTGTAAGTAATTTAATTAATCAATTAAAGTTTAATTAAAACAAAAGGAATCATCATCATCACATAAAACCAAATTAAGTCCACATTACTATTTGATGAATAGTTTGTCCCCCCGATATTTTAAAATATCTCGTTTTCGAAAAACGCGTTACGAAATAATTCGGGTAAGAAAACGGTAAAAGTTAAAATGTGCTGTCTTGACGATTTTATGAAAAGTATTCATTTTATAAATTTAAGACCAAAATATTTTATTTACTACTTTAGAAAAATTTTAAAAGTGACGGAAATGAAAATGATAATATTAAAGTAGTAGTATTATATTTTATAAGTATTATTATTATTATTAAGTATAATCTTTAAATTTAAATACAAATAAAATAAAAGTAATGATGATAAATGTAAAGGTGTAAGTAAACATTAATTTTGTGTAAGAAAAATGGAAGAAGATATAGTGTGGAAAAGTCCAAGTAAGTCGGCTCCAACAAAGAAAATCGGGCTTGATTTTCGTTTTCGAAATTTTCGATTTTACAAGCTACCTAATAGTCTCGAAATAAAAGATACGATCCTAAAATAGTGTTTTAAAATAAAATCAGAAATAAAAATAAAAATAATTTTCAAAAGGTAATAAAAACAAAAATCAGATCTTAATCCTTGAAATTTTGAATAAAAATTTCCTAGGTCGAAATACTTATTTTTTTTTCGTTGAATGTTATTGTAACACCCCGTGTTAATTTAATTCAATAATTAGCCATTAATTTCTAATTTCAAGGCTTAAATTAAATCCTAAGCCTTTTAGCCTTCAAAATCACAATTTTTGCTAAACTTTCATTTTGTAAAATTTATCGACTTCTTTAACACTTTTGAAAATTTTTGAATAATGAAATAAATAATTTAGTCTTAGAATTTAAAAGTAGAAATATTTCGAAAAATCGTCAAACGCGCACACATTAACTTTTATCGCTTTTGACGCCCGACTTTTTAAAACTGACCAAATTCGAGGAAAACATTTTAAAACACAAATTAGACATATTTAATGCATGAATAGTAATATGAACTTAGTGTGTTGATGATGGAGAGGATGAGGTATTATATCATTTAATAAAACATTATTTAACTAATTAAAAACAAACTTTAACACCTAAAGTCTTTAACCTAAATTTTTACAACTTATTCCATAATTCACAAAGGCAAAATACATCATCTTTCTCTCCCATTTTGGCCGGCCACCTTACTCTCTTTTTCTCTCTTTATTTTCTTTCATTTTTCACTTAAAACTTCCTAAATAAAAACCCTAAATATTACTCTAATATTACACTAGTATTCTTGGACATCTTTGGGTATTTGGAGCTTATATTTTACGGGTTTATTTGAAGGTGAAGACGGGTTTGAGGGTGAAGCTTTGGACTTAGATAATTTAGTTGATCCCGATAATCAATAACTTGCCAAATCAAGGTGACTAACTATGTCTTGTATTATCTTTTTAGTAAATTAATTTGTTTTGTTATTCTAATTTTATAATTATGATTTTTATGTTAAATATGTTAAACATCATGTTTATATGCTTGTATGTTTATGTGTTGAATAAATAATGATAATAACTAAATATATAGTTTACTAGTAATGTTATAGTAAAATGATATCATGTTTAGCTAAATTGATTTTGAGCATTTTTAATTATGTTTCATATGATTTTTATGTTTAGTCATGTTTTAATTAAGTAGTAGTGATATATAAAAATTATGTGAAATATTAACAATGAGTTAAAGTGATTAAAAATGAAAAATAAAAATATATATACATATAGGCATTCACTCGGCATTTCCCTATTTTTTTTTATATATTTTCACTTTTAATTTTTGTAAATTATATGTAGTGTTAAGTTAGTATAAAATGGATGTTCCTATAAAAAAAAAACTAAATTAGGAAAACGAATTATAAATTATTAAAATCGAAATAAGTGTTCTTGAGTTGTTCTTGAGTTCTTCATGTGTGTTCTTGAGTTATTCATGTTGATGTTCATCCTGGTTACTCATTTTGATTTCATTTTAATTTATGTTTGTTAATAATTTGTGTTTATGTTTAGTTATTGTTTTATGTATTACTTATTATTATACTATAAATCAACTAGATGATTATAAATCATTTAGATTAAAAAGTTAGAAAATTAAAGTGTTGAAAAACACTATTCATAAATGTAAATGAAATTGTTAGTAAATTTCATTTTAGTTTAAATCATTTTAGTATAATTAGAATAATTAAATTATAAAGACTTTAAGCTAAAAACCGATAAAATCGAAAAAATGAAATTTTGAACAACCACCTAGCTAGCTCACGGCATTTCCATTAATTTTGGTCAAAATTTACTTTTATCACTTTTTAGTTTAATTGTTAAAATAATTTAATTAGTAGTTAATAAGTTAGAATTAAGAAATTAAAAGAAATAAATGAATTTTTGATATATATATAGTCCACTCGGCATTTTCACTTTAAATGGACTAAATTTGACTAAAATGAAATTATCACTAAGTCACTAAAGTTAAATGGTAATTAGAATTGAATTTTTGTATAAATCGTTTTAATTATAAATGAATTATGTTAAACCGATAAAAAATGAGTAACCGTTATAAAAATGAATTAAATCGTGTGATACTACCTTTGCTATTGGATTATTGAATTTGGACATACGGACTATAAATGAATCATCCACGATACTATCACTAACTTAAATAAATAGACGACTAAATTTAACCAAGTCTTACATTTTAAAATATTTTCACAAATCACTAATTACAAAATGAACTTAACGTTTTTAAAACTAGATTTTTAGATATTTTCAAAAATCACTAAGTACAAAACGAACTTAACGTTTTTAAAACTAAACTGTTAAAATATTTACAAAAATCGCCTAAGTACAAAACGAACCTAACGACTTTGAAACTAAAAATTTGTACTTAGAAAATAAAAACAAGTTTAGTATTATACTAAAATACCTTAAGTATAAAAATACGTATAAATAATAAAAATACGTACAAGTATAAGAATACGTATAAGTATAAAAATACAAATAGAATACGAAGTATAAAAATACGAATACGTATAAAAATACGTATAAAATACGGTGAATAGTGAAAAGTGAATAGTGAATAGTGAATAGTGAATAGTGAAATACTGAAAATAATTGAAAATTTTACTAAGTATAGAAAAATTTAAAATGAATAAGTAAATGACTTAAAGTGTTTTGAAAAACACTTAAATAAAACTGGACCTAATAATAAACGTTTCAATTTAGAAATTTAAAAACGTTAATAATTAACAACACTTTAAATAATAAACGAATGTGTTATGTGATCATATGAAACCTACCATTCAAATAAAACGTTTGACGCTGAGACTAGGAGAGTCTAGTAACATGTGATATGGAATATCAAATAAATAATGAATATTGAGTAAGTTTAAATAAAAGGTCAAGCTTGGGCCTCAGATATGAAAACGTCAATCGTAAGTGAAGTGGGTTTAAGATAGTCTTGTGGCGGTCGCCATTGCCGGACAAGATAATTGAATATGCCATGGTTTTTGCCACAGGCTTTAGGAAATGGTCGTTTTATCTGGAGTTAAGGTGCTCTACGAATAGCGTGGCCCATTCTTAACGTGGATACTAATGTACATGTACTAGACTAGGGTTTAATTCACTCTATTTCGCTAAAGTTATCAGGGCCACCGTAACATTATGTGCATATGCGCTTTACGGTTCTGTCTCCTTGCCGTGTTTCGTCTTTATTGGACGCGACACTAGCATTCGTTCTTACCCTGCGTAAAGATTACTTGACGAGATTGTATCTGAAGTTCGAATCATTTCGAACACTAGAAGATGAGATGCAAGTACTATAGTATTCGGCGTGGTTTACGAGTCGAGTAAGCCTCTGCACTATGGAAGTGAGATCTGATCGATCAGTACAAAGGCCTACTCAGTGGTCAGGCTCGTAAGCAGTATGTGTTGTTTGTTGTATGATTAATTGAGAACGAGTGTGTACCATCTTCGAAAATTAAAGACCACAATCTTCTGAATTGAATCGAGTCTGCATGACGAGAATGTTACAATACGTATGTTTGTTGTGATCCGATATCGCTTTGTAATCCTGCTGTGTATCTATGATACAAATGATATGATATTATCTGTTACCTGCTTCCTAATTGAATAGCATGCCTATATGATTTATCGTTTTAAATCGCATGTTTATTATGACTAATATGTCTTTACATGCTATATGTTTTAAGCATGTTTATCGTTTTATCATACTATTATAGTTATAAAGCGATAGTAATAAACCAAAGTAATTGAAATCGAGGGTAAGTATGAGCATAGCTAGTCACTGTCCGCTCAGCGGGCATCCCCCCATAGTTTATTGCGCAGAAGATCGTGGACCGAGAATTTGGATTTTGGGCCGGGGCCACAAGGCGTGTTTATACTTTACTTTTGTTGTATTTCGAGAGATATGTAATATATAACACCATACTCTTTTAAATTCCGTATTTAGAGTTGTTTTATTCAACTCTTGAACGATGTTGTAATATTTTGGGTTTATGTATAATTAATGACGCTGGTTTAAGACTTAATTAATTTCCGCCTTAGTAATTAAAGTCGACTAAAAACCAGGTTATTCTGATTAATTATCAGTGACTCGTGACCGTAACATGAATTGCCTAATGCGATTTATGCTTACCTAACGAGAGACACCTGGGCGAGTTAACATATTAATATGTTAAACTGCAAGACTACTAGGATCAAATAATAAATTAGATTTTTCTTTATTAGATCACTTAAATAATAAACTTAAAATCGCTTTAAAGTGTGAGGATGGGTAGAAACCTTAAGGACCGACCATAGGCTAAGGATTTTTAAATAACTAACTACTTCCCTCAAAATAAAATACACTAACTATCGTATGCTTGCTACTTGCTGAAGTGACTGACAAAAAGTAACAACTATCCTCGGATATAAAATCTAAATAATAATTCAATTCCCGAGGATCGAAGCACCGAAGGAGTACCAGACGGCACGGAGCGAGGACATCTGTTAAATTCGTAACCAATTCCACAAAAATACATTCTCCCTCTCTCCTACTTTTATATCCTTCCTAAGAAAATGTACCAGATACATTTTAAAATCCTAAAACCGATGTAACTAAAAAAAAAAATTACATCTCAATGAAATAAAATACCTAACTTCTGTGCTTACTTGCATAACTGTCGTTATTGCATTTACTTTCAAGTAAAAGCTATCAATGATAAGCATGTCTTCTAACCTCTCGCAATACTAATAAATTCCTTCACGTCTTAATTCTTTCAGAATGGCTGCACCTCCAATGACAGACGAGGAAAGACACCTCCTGGCAGAAGAATCTTTGATCCGTTTGGCAGAAATAGCCACGGACAACGCAAACCGCCAACATCATCCAAGCGCGTTTGATCGTGTTTCACGTCATCGACCACAAGAATACTCGGGTTCAAGTAACCCTATCGATCTCACGAATTGGCTAGAAGAGATGAAAAAGCTGATGGACCTAAGCAGGACACCTCTAGAGGATAGGTAAACATCGCCGCCTACTACTTGAAAGGCGAGGCGAATGATTGGTGTAACGTGGTCAGGACCAACGAGCCTGACGCCACGTTCACATGGTACGAGTTCACAGCGAAAATCAAGGAGAAGTACTTCGGGTATGAGCTCCGTTGTCAGAAGGAAGAGGAGTTCATAGCTCTTAAGATGGGAGACATGACACTCCAAGAATACACCGCAAAATTTCAACAGCTGGCCAAATTTGGGGCTGCGATCGCTCCCAACGAAAGGGCCATGACCCAGAGGTATCTGCGCAATATGTCCAACACTATGCGTACCCACATGAGTACCAACACCTACAATACCGTAGCTGCAGCGTATGAATGCGCATGTAGCCTATGGGCTTCTCTGGAGTTAGAAAAGGCTGAAAAGAAGAAGAAGGTGTTTGTGCCTTCCGTGTCACAGTCGAGCTTCATTCAGAAGCCGAACTACCAACGCCCGATTCAGCAGAGGCCAAATTTTCAGAGGCCTGCGTTCCAAAACAGGTTCCTTGGGAACAACGAGAGAGCCATGGTTGCGGGAAGGGCTCCTCAACCAAGGGCCTACCGGAATTGTCGTATATGCCGCAAGGCTCTACATGAGGGGAGGCAGTGCAATGGTCTGCCAATCACCTGTTTCAAATGCAAGATGATAGGGCATAAGTCGAATGTATGCCCCAACAACCAGAACACGGCACCTGTTGCGGGGGTACCACAATCTGTTGTGAGTGCAGGTCGAGTTTATGTACTCACAGAGGCCGAGGCGTAAGAGTCACCTGAGGCGCACGTCATCACCGTATTTTTCCTATAAACTCTGTGAACGCCGCTGTTTTATTTGACACCGGGGCATCATTGTCCTTTGTATCTTCTAAATTTGTTTCAAAGGCTAATCTCACAAAATCCGAATCAATCAACGCAAATATTTCTTTACCAAACGGAAAAATTTTCAAATGTTCCAAGATATTCAAAGAAACTCCAATCACAATCCATAAAACAATCTTCCCTTCCGACCTTATTCTTTTTGACATGCCGGAGTTCGACGTCATTCTGGGGATCGATTGGTTGACTAAGTATCATGCGTTGTTCGAGTGCCGGGATCGGAAAATTCGCTTGAAGCATCCTACAGGGACTAGGGTCACGTATCAAAAGACTTCGCCAGTTAAAGGGGCGAAAATCATCTCTATGTTACAACTACAGCGGTTAGAAAGAAAAGGACACCAAGTGTACCTATGCAGCGTCAACAAGGTCAAGGAAAGCGTGAACATTGGAGCTATTCACGTAGTACGGGAATTTCCTGACGTCTTCCCAGACGATTTACCAGGCTTACCACCTGCACGTGACGTTGAATTCTCTATCGACCTTGTGCCAGGCACGGCCCCAATCTCAAAGGCACCCTATAGGATGGCACCGGTAGAACTACAATTAAAGAAACAAGCCGGAAGAAATGATTGAAAAGGGTTTCATAAGACCGAGTGTCTCACCCCTGGGGCACCCTGGTTCTCTTTGTGAAGAAGAAGGATGGCGGTATGAGACTCTGCATCGACTACGAGGAATTAAACAAGGTGACCATTAAGAACCGCTACCCTACGCCAGGATTGACGACCTTTTTGATCAACTAAAAGGCGCGGGAGTGTTTTCTAAGATCGACCTGAGGTCAGGTTATCATCAGATCGCTGTTAGGGAATCTGACATCCAGAAGACTGCTTTCAGAAGCAGATATGGCCACTACGAATTCAAGGTTATGCCTTTCGGTTTGACAAATGCACCAGCAGTGTTCATGGATCAAATGAACAGGACCTTCCACGAGTACTTAGACATATGCGTGGTTGTATTCATAGATGATATCCTAATTTATTCCAAGACCGGGGCAGAACACGAGAAACATCTACGTATCATTCTGGGAATACTGAGGAAATATAAGTGGTATGCTAAATTTTCTAAATGCGAATTTTGGCTCGAGAAGGTAGCATTCCTGGGTCACGTCATTTCGAAGGACGGAGTGATGGTAGATCCTGCAAAGATCGACGCAGTAAAAGAATGGAAGGCTCCCACAAATATAACTGAGATACGCAGCTTCCTAGGTTTGGCAGGATACTACAGAAGATTCGTCCCAGACTTCTCTAAGGTAGCACGACCGATGACCAAGTTACTACAGAAGGAGTCCAAGTTCATTTGGAGTGAAGAGTGCGAGAATGCATTCCAGGAACTCAAGACAAGGCTTACCACAGCATCCGTCTTAGCTCTTCCTACGGATGGGGACGAGTATGAAGTCTACAGTGACGCCTCACTGAATGGCTTGGGTTGCGTGCTGATGCAACAAGGGAAGGTCATAGCTTATGCGTCAAGGCAGTTAAAGGTTCATGAACGAAACTACCCAACTCATGACCTTGATTTAGCAGCTGTGGTGTTTGCTTTAAAAATCTGGCGTCATTACCTCTACGGAGTGAGTATCAAGTTCTACACGGACCACAAAAGCCTGAAATATATCTTCACGCAGAAGGAACTCAACATGAGGCAACGCCGGTGGTTAGAACTGATCAAGGACTACAAGATTGAACTATTATATCATGAGGGTAAGGCGAACGTCGTTGCTGACGCTCTGAGTAGAAAGGCTACGCATACCCTTAGCAACATTTGGGAAATTCCGGCTGGTATTGTCAGAGACTTCAAGAGAATGAACTTAGAGTTGGTTCAGTCTGACGATGCTGATTTGAACGCAATGATCGCAGAACCGGAGTTATATCACGAAATAAGAGCTCTACAATGGGAGGATGAAGAACTCGTAAAAATCAGAAAGGAAATTCCTTCAGGAAACCGAGAAGGGTTTGAGATTAAACCTGACGGGAGTTTGAGATTCAAAGAAAGGTGGTGTGTGCCTGACATACCTGTGTTGAAAAGAAAGATCCTCGACGAGGCACATAGTACACGATACTCCATACATCCAGGGTCTGATAAATTGTACCAAGACTTAAAACTGAAGTTTTGGTGGGTTAGAATGAAGACAGAGATTGCAGAGTATGTTGCAAAGTGTCTAATCTGCCAGAAAGTGAAGTTTGAACATCAACGACCCGGGGGACTACTACAACCTTTGGACATTCCATTGGGAAAGTGGGACTCCATCTCCATGGATTTTATAATAGGTTTGCCAAGAACTCACCGAAACAATAATGCGATTTGGGTAATAGTGGACCACTTGACCAAATCGGCCCACTTTCTACCAATCAAAGATACTTGGAGCCTTGAAGAGCTAGCTAAGGCTTATGAGAAGGAGGTGATTCGACTACACGGTGTACCGCTAGACATTATCTCGGACAGGGATCCGAGATTCACCTCTCACTTTTGGGACAAACTCCAGGCAGCGTTGGGAAGCCAACTGAAGATGAGCACCGCTTTCCACCCTGCAACTGATGGTCAAACTGAACGAACTATCCAAACAGTCGAGGACATGCTCAGGGCATGTGCCCTAGAATTTAACGAGAATTGGGAGAAAAGTCTACCTTTGATTGAATTCTCCTACAACAATAGCTTCCATGCTAGTCTGGGTTGTGCTCCATTTGAAGCCCTCTACGGGAGGAAGTGTCGTAGCCCAGTCTGTTGGGACGATGCTAGTGACAACGTGGGAACTGGACCACAGGTCATTCAAGACCAAATTGAACACATAAAAATCATTCGGGAACGCCTGCAAGCGGCACAAGACCGCCAGAAGATGTATGCCAACAAACATCGCCGCCCTATTGAATTCGAAGTCGGCGATCATGTGTTCTTAAAAGTATCACCCATGAAGGGAGTCCGACGTTTCGGTTTGAAAGGAAAATTGAGTCCTAAATACGTGGGACCTTATGAGATAACCGACAGAATTGGTGAGGTAGCCTATCGCCTAGCGCTACCCCCCAACTTGTCCAAGGTCCACAACGTGTTTCACGTTTCCCAACTGAGGAGATACAGGAGTGACCCAAGTCATATCATTACTCCCGACGTGATCGCAGTTGAGCCCAATTTCTCAGACTCAGAGACTGTCAAGATTCTAGCGCGAGAAACCAAGAGGTTGAGGCGGAAGACGGTTCCCTTAGTGAAAGTGCTGTGGAAGGGTCAATTGACTGAACAAGCAACTTGGGAGACCGAAGCCTCTATGAAGGAGAAATATCCCGAGCTGTTTACCTCAGGTGAAAATCCTATTCTTCATTCAAGTTTCGGGACGAAACTTTTCTAAGGGGGGAGGTTTGTAACACCCCGTGTTAATTTAATTCAATAATTAGCCATTAATTTCTAATTTCAAGGCTTAAATTAAATCCTAAGCCTTTTAGCCTTCAAAATCACAATTTTTGCTAAACTTTCATTTTGTAAAATTTATCGACTTCTTTAACACTTTTGAAAATTTTTGAATAATGAAATAAATAATTTAGTCTTAGAATTTAAAAGTAGAAATATTTCGAAAATTCGTCAAACGCGTACACATTAACTTTTATCGCTTTTGGCCTTGAGCTTTTTAAACTGACCAAATTCGAGGAAAACATTTTAAAACACAAATTAGACATATTTAATGCATGAATAGTAATATGGACTTAGTGTGTTGATGATGGAGAGGATGAGGTATTATATCATTTAATAAAACATTATTTAACTAATTAAAAACAAACTTTAACACCTAAAGTCTTTAACCTAAATTTTTACAACTTATTCCATAATTCACAAAGGCAAAATACATCATCTTTCTCTCCCATTTTGGCCGGCCACCTTACTCTCTTTTTCTCTCTTTATTTTCTTTCATTTTTCACTTAAAACTTCCTAAATAAAAACCCTAAATATTACTCTAATATTACACTAGTATTCTTGGACATCTTTGGGTATTTGGAGCTTATATTTTACGGGTTTATTTGAAGGTGAAGACGGGTTTGAGGGTGAAGCTTTGGACTTAGATAATTTAGTTGATCCCGATAATCAATAACTTGCCAAATCAAGGTGACTAACTATGTCTTGTATTATCTTTTAGTAAATTAATTTGTTTTGTTATTCTAATTTTATAATTATGATTTTTATGTTAAATATGTTAAACATCATGTTTATATGCTTGTATGTTTATGTGTTGAATAAATAATGATAATAACTAAATATATAGTTTACTAGTAATGTTATAGTAAAATGATATCATGTTTAGCTAAATTGATTTTGAGCATTTTTAATTATGTTTCATATGATTTTTATGTTTAGTCATGTTTTAATTAAGTAGTAGTGATATATAAAAATTATGTGAAATATTAACAATGAGTTAAAGTGATTAAAAATGAAAAATAAAAATATATATACATATAGGCATTCACTCGGCATTTCCCTATTTTTTTTTATATATTTTCACTTTTAATTTTTGTAAATTATATGTAGTGTTAAGTTAGTATAAAATGGATGTTCCTATAAAAAAAAAACTAAATTAGGAAAACGAATTATAAATTATTAAAATCGAAATAAGTGTTCTTGAGTTGTTCTTGAGTTCTTCATGTGTGTTCTTGAGTTATTCATGTTGATGTTCATCCTGGTTACTCATTTTGATTTCATTTTAATTTATGTTTGTTAATAATTTGTGTTTATGTTTAGTTATTGTTTTATGTATTACTTATTATTATACTATAAATCAACTAGATCATTATAAATCATTTAGATTAAAAAGTTAGAAAATTAAAGTGTTGAAAAACACTATTCATAAATGTAAATGAAATTGTTAGTAAATTTCATTTTAGTTTAAATCATTTTAGTATAATTAGAATAATTAAATTATAAAGACTTTAAGCTAAAAACCGATAAAATCGAAAAAATGAAATTTTGAACAACCACCTAGCTAGCTCACGGCATTTCCATTAATTTTGGTCAAAATTTACTTTTATCACTTTTTAGTTTAATTGTTAAAATAATTTAATTAGTAGTTAATAAGTTAGAATTAAGAAATTAAAAGAAATAAATGAATTTTTGATATATATATAGTCCACTCGGCATTTTCACTTTAAATGGACTAAATTTGACTAAAATGAAATTATCACTAAGTCACTAAAGTTAAATGGTAATTAGAATTGAATTTTTGTATAAATCGTTTTAATTATAAATGAATTATGTTAAACCGATAAAAAATGAGTAACCGTTATAAAAATGAATTAAATCGTGTGATACTACCTTTGCTATTGGATTATTGAATTTGGACATACGGACTATAAATGAATCATCCACGATACTATCACTAACTTAAATAAATAGACGACTAAATTTAACCAAGTCTTACATTTTAAAATATTTTCACAAATCACTAATTACAAAATGAACTTAACGTTTTTAAAACTAGATTTTTAGATATTTTCAAAAATCACTAAGTACAAAACGAACTTAACGTTTTTAAAACTAAACTGTTAAAATATTTACAAAAATCGCCTAAGTACAAAACGAACCTAACGACTTTGAAACTAAAAATTTGTACTTAGAAAATAAAAACAAGTTTAGTATTATACTAAAATACCTTAAGTATAAAAATACGTATAAATAATAAAAATACGTACAAGTATAAGAATACGTATAAGTATAAAAATACAAATAGAATACGAAGTATAAAAATACGAATACGTATAAAAATACGTATAAAATACGGTGAATAGTGAAAAGTGAATAGTGAATAGTGAAAAGTGAATAGTGAAATACTGAAAATAATTGAAAATTTTACTAAGTATAGAAAAATTTAAAATGAATAAGTAAATGACTTAAAGTGTTTTGAAAAACACTTAAATAAAACTGGACCTAATAATAAACGTTTCAATTTAGAAATTTAAAAACGTTAATAATTAACAACACTTTAAATAATAAACGAATGTGTTATGTGATCATATGAAACCTACCATTCAAATAAAACGTTTGACGCTGAGACTAGGAGAGTCTAGTAACATGTGATATGGAATATCAAATAAATAATGAATATTGAGTAAGTTTAAATAAAAGGTCAAGCTTGGGCCTCAGATATGAAAACGTCAATCGTAAGTGAAGTGGGTTTAAGATAGTCTTGTGGCGGTCGCCATTGCCGGACAAGATAATTGAATATGCCATGGTTTTTGCCACAGGCTTTAGGAAATGGTCGTTTTATCTGGAGTTAAGGTGCTCTACGAATAGCGTGGCCCATTCTTAACGTGGATACTAATGTACATGTACTAGACTAGGGTTTAATTCACTCTATTTCGCTAAAGTTATCAGGGCCACCGTAACATTATGTGCATATGCGCTTTACGGTTCTGTCTCCTTGCCGTGTTTCGTCTTTATTGGACGTGACACTAGCATTCGTTTTTACCCTGCGTAAAGATTACTTGACGAGATTGTATCTGAAGTTCGAATCATTTCGAACACTAGAAGATGAGATGCAAGTACTATAGTATTCGGCGTGGTTTACGAGTCGAGTAAGCCTCTGCACTATGGAAGTGAGATGCAATCGATCAGTACAAAGGCCTACTCGATTAGTCGCCTCGTAGCGGTATGTGTTGTTTGTTGTATGATTAATTGAGAACGAGTGTGTACCATCTTGAAAATTAAAGACCACAATCTTCAATCAATTGAATCAGTGCATGACGAGAATGTTACAATACGTATGTTTGTTGCGATCCGATATCGCTTTGTAATCCCGCTGTATCTATGATACAAATGATATGATATTATCTCATTATCCGCTTCCTAATTGAATAGCATGCCTATATGATTTATCGTTTTAAATCGCATGTTTATTATGACTAATATGTCTTTACATGCTATATGTTTTAAGCATATTTATCGTTTTATCATACTATTATAGTTATAAAGCGATAGTAATAAACCAAAGTAATTGAAATCGAGGGTAAGTATGAGCATAGCTAGTCACTGTCCGCCACAATGGCATCCCCCAATAGTTTATTGTGCAGGAAGATCGTGGACCGAGAGCTGGATTTTGGACGGGGCCACAAGACGTGTTTATACTTTACTTTTGTTGTATTTCGAGAGATATGTAATATATAACACCATACTCTTTTAAATTCCGTATTTAGAGTTGTTTTATTCAACTCTTGAACGATGTTGTAATATTTTGGGTTTATGTATAATTAATGACACTGGTTTAAGACTTAATTAATTTCCGCCTTAGTAATTAAAGTCGACTAAAAACCAGGTTGTTACAGTTATAGATTTAAATAATTATAAACAAACGTCAAAAAGTTTATCAGTTTAAATTAAGTATAACTTAGAATTTCGACATTTTAGAAAAAAACTAGTTTAATAGAAAATGAATAGTAATTATATATTACTCCGTAATATATAATTATTTATTAAAATAAATCAAAGTGACCATATTTTCACAAAAAAAATGACGTAGGTTTTCTTTTCACAAAGTTGATGTTGATTGTTTGATTTTTGATTTGCGTGTTTGAAATTGTTGACCCGAATTTCAAAGACGGGAAAAGTATAAGGGTTCATTTTTATTTGAAAATGAAAAATGTTTGAAATTGAATTTTATAAAAAAAAGGTTTTACATAAATTTTATGAATAGTAAAAATGACTTAACATTTTTGAAATTTGAAAGGCGATATAAATTTTGTATTGATTTTTATAAAATTTTGAAATGTGTTTCTTTTTCAATTCTGAAGATAATAGAACAAACTTTATTTTTCAAAATTTTTAAATTTGTACTTAGGAAAATTTATTATTATTTGGCGAAAAATTTTAGACGCATTTTTATTATAAGGAAAAAGGATGAATTTAATTTAAGGAATTAAATTCTTTTATCAAATTGTGTTAAAATAACACGAGGTGTTACAAACCTATCCCCTTAAGAAAAGTTTCGTCCCGAAACTTGAATAGAGTGGATAACTGCTCGAAGTTGTGCAAGACAGTTAGAGAGAATGTCAAGATTATACAAGTTTAGATAATGACATTTTATTTTGGTAGAATAAGACTTCTCTAAATGTTTGAATTTTTTTTTTTTTTGCATTATTTTAAAGATATTAGAAAGTGTGGAAAGAATTGAAGGATATAAATATTTTATATTTACTAATGGAATATTTTGAATGATTATAGAAATATAGCTAGGTTATCATTTTTGAAATCGATTACAAAGGGACTTTCAAAAAGGTGGGGCCTAGAAGTTTTGTATGGAATTAATTTAAATTAAAATTATAGGGTTCTAAATAAAAGCAAATTCATTTAAATTCAGAAATAGATGTAAATTTCAAAGTAAGTTGAAATAAAGCTTTTAAATTTTAAACTTAAATTAATGATTTTAAAATCGTCATAGTTTTGTCCTACCCCCTTAAGAAATTTTTAAACATATATTTACGAAATTAATAGAAAAGGTTAAAATTCACTTTAAAGGTTTAAGATTTGGAAAAGGTATTGATAAGTAAAAAAAATTTGAAAATAATCAATTTTGATAGTATATGATAAAGGATATACAATTTAAAACCAATAGTTTCAAAGATATCTAAAATTACTAAATAAAATTTTAGAATTATATGAATAAGTTTAAAAGATATTTTAAAGGGAAAAACATGAATGTTATTTTTAGGAGATAATTAGAAATTATATATTTACGAAAATTTGTAAATTTTAAAAGAGATAGAAGTTTAAGAGATTAAAATGTAATAAAGTTTGAAGGTTTTTGAGAATAAATTAAAAGAAATTTAAGGGATTGACAAGCAAAAATGAAATCATTTTGCGAGATTAAGGAAGAGGAATGAAAGTTCATTTGAGAAGTAGTTATTAGAAATTATAGGTTTAGGAAATTAGAGTGTTAGAAGGAAAAGGTTAAAGAGGTTAAAAAATTTTAAAGGAGAACCAAATAAAAATTTGTGTTAAGAGGATAATTAGATGGAGTTGTAGAAATCCTTCCTGCAACAGAAATCTTCTAGATCTTGAACGTCTCATCAGTAGTAGGGTTCTTGATGCGTCCATTTGTTGCGTCTAAGGTATTGTCGTCATGTATTTGATTAATGGCTTCGATCTTCGAGAATTAAACTTATTACTTAGATTTTATATCCGAGGATAGTTGTTAGTTTTAGTTAGTCACATCAGCAAGTAGCAAGCATACGATAGTTAGTGTATTTTATTTTGAGGGAAGTAGTTCGTTTATTTAAGAAGTGCTTAGCCTACGGTAGGTCCTTAAGGTTTCTACCCATTCTCACACTTTAAAGCGATCTAAGTTATTATTTTAGCGATCTAAGATTTCTAATTTATTATTTGATCCTATAAGTCTATGCCTGACATACGATATGAATGTCCGGCCCAGGTGTCTCTCGCTAGATGAAATAACTATTAAGTTACTCACGGTCGCAAGACACTCGATAATTAATCAGAATAACCTGGTTTTTCGTCGACTTTAATTACTAAGGCGGAAATTAATTAAGTCTTAAACCAAATAAGTATTAATTATACATAAATCCCAAAATGTTACAACGTAATTCAAGAGTTGAATAAAACAACTCTGTGTACGGAAATTTAAAAGAGTAGCGTCTTATATATTACAAATCTCTCGCAAATGACATAAAGTAAAGCGTAAAACGTTGCATGGCCCCGTCCAAAATCCAGCTTCCGGTCCATGATTACCCTGCACAATAAACTGATGGGGGGATGCCCGCTGAGTGGACAATGACTAGCTATGCTCATACTTACCCTCGATTTCAATTACTTTGGTTTAATATTATCGCTTTATAAACATAACATTATGATAAAACATAAACATGCTTAATACAATTAGCATGTAAAGACATATATGTCATAATAAGCATACGGTTAAAGCGATAAATCATATAAACATGATATTCAGTTATGAAAGCAAATAACATATAATATCATAGCCATAGTATCACAACATATCAGCAAGATTACAAAGCGATATCAGATCGCATACATACATACGTATTGTATTGTTCTCATCATGCACTCGATTCACTTGAAACTTGTGGTCTTTAATTTTCAAGATGGTACACACTGCTCTCATTTAATCAAACAACACACAACACATATCGCTACGAGCCCGACCACCGAGTAGGCCCTTGTACTGATCGATTGCATCTCACTTCCATAGTGCAGAGGCTTACTCGACTCGTAAACCACGCCGAATACTATAATACTTGCATCTCATCCTCTAGTGTTCGAAATGATTCAACTTCGATACAATCCCGTCAAGTGATCTTTACATGTGGCAAGAACGAATGCTAGTGTCGCGCCCACTAAGAACTAAACACCGCAAGGAGACCACCGCTATAATCGCCAAATCGGCACGGATGCCTGTTAACTTTAGCGAAATAGGGAATAAAACCCTAGTCTAGTACATGTACACTAGTATCCAATTTAAGAATGGGCTATGCTAATCATAGAGCACCTTAACTCGGGATAAAACGACTATTTCCTAAAGCACGAGACAAAAGCCTTGGCATATTCAATTATCTTGTCCCAAGAATGGCGACCGCCACAAGACTATCTTAACCCCACTTCACTCACGATTGGCGTTCCTTATCCGAGGCCCAAGCTTGACCTTTTATTTAAACATACTCATGATTTATTATTTATTTGATATTACATATCACATGTTTCTAGACTCTCCTAGTCTCATCGTCAAACGTTTTATTTGAATGGTAGGTTTCATATGATCACATAACACATTCGTTTATTATTTGAAGTGTTGTTAATTATTAACATTTTTAAGATTTTAAATTGAAACGTTGGTTAGTATGTCCAAATTTTATTTAAGTGTTTTTCAAAACACTTTAAGTCATTTACTTCTTCATTTTAAATTTTCTATACTTAGTAAAATTTTCAATTATTTTCAGTATTTCACTATTCACTTTTCACTATTCATCGCATTTTACTATTCATCGTATTTACTATTCATCGTATTTACTATTCAATAGTATTTTATATTATTTTTATACGTATTCGTATTTTTATACTTCGTATTCTATACGTATTTTTATACGTATTCGTATTTTTACACTACGTATTTTATATGTATTTTTATACTTATACTTATTATTTTTTTATACTTAAGGTATTTTAGTTATAAAACTTAAATCTTTTATTTCCTAAGTATAGATTTCTAGTTTTAAAGTCGTTAGGTTCGTTTTGTACTTAGGCGATTTTTGAAAATATCCTAAAAGTCTAGTTTTAAAAACGTTAAGTTCGGTTTGTAAAAAGTGATAATGAAATTCATTTTAAAAATGAGACTTAGTTAATTTTAGTCGTCTATTAACTAAATTTAGCGATTTTCATTTTTAAAATAATAGTAACGTGGATGATTCATTTTAGTCCGTATGTCCAAGATCAACAGTCCAAATAGCAAAGGCAGTAACACACGATTTAGTTCATTTTTATAACGGTTAGATATTTTTATCGGTTTATAATATTTTATTTAAAGCTAAATCGATTTATACAAAAATTCAATTCTAATTACTATTTAACTTTAGTGAGTTAGTGATAATTTCATTTTAGTCAAATTTAGTCAATTTAAATAGAAATGTCGTGTGGTATGTTTATATGTTACAAAATTGATTTATTTCTTTTAATTTCTTAAATCAATTTATTAACTACTAATTAAACTATTTTAACAATTAAACTAAAAAGTGATAAAAGCAAAATTTAACCTAAAAACATCAAAAATGCCGTGAGCTAACATAGTAGGTGTTCAAATTTTCATTTTTCGATTTTATCGGTTTTTAGCTTAAAGTATTTATATTTTAATTATTCTAATTATACTAAAACGATTTAAACTAAAATGAAATTTACTAACAATTTCATTTATATTTATGAATAGTGTTTTTCAACACTTTAATTTTCTAACTTTTTAATCTAAGTGATTTATAATGTTTTAAGTTGTTTTATATCATAATACTAATAATATATAAAACAATAACTAAAAATAAACACAAATTATTAACAAACATAAATTACAACAAAATCAAAATGAACAACAATGATGAACATCAACATGAATAACATATGAACACACATGAAGATCATATTAAAACTCAAGAACACTAATTTTGATTTTAATAATTTATAATTTGTTTTCCTAATTTAGTTTTTTTTTTCAATGGAACATATATTTTATACTAACTTAACACTACATATAATTTAAAAAAATTAAAAGTGAAAATATATTAAAAAAAATAATAAATGCCGTGTGAACTTATGTGTATGTATATATTTTCATTTTCGATTTTAACCACTTTAAACTCATTGTTAATATTTCACATAATTTTTATATGGTACTACTACTTAATTAAAACATAGCTAAACATAAAAATCATATGAACATAAATTAAAAATGCTCAAAAATAATTTAACTAAATATATGAACATAATACTACAATAATCTATTTAGTATATTATTTAGTTATTATCATTTTATTACACAACACCTAAACACACAAGTACATATAAGTGATGTTTGACATATTTAACATAATTTTCATACTCATAAAATTATAATAACAAAACAAATTAATTTACTAAAAAGATAATATAAGACATAGTTAGTCACCTTAATTAGGATGTTAATCGTCGGGGATCTAAAATAAATTTTAGATCGGAATTTCTTCACCCATAAAACCCATTAACTTCACCCAAATAATCCAAGTAATTAGCCCCTAATATACCCACTAATGAACTTAGAACACTTAGGAATTATTAAGATAATATTATAGGTTTTATTTAAGTGATTTAGGAAGAAAAATGAAAGAAAATAATGGAGCAAAAACAAGAGCATGTACACGACATGTAGGAAGCAAGTGAATGTGATTTTGGCTCTTGAAAATTTATGAGGACAAGTTAGATATAAAGTAGGTGTAAGTAATTTAATTAATCAATTAAAGTTTAATTAAAACAAAAGGAATCATCATCATCACATAAAACCAAATTAAGTCCACATTACTATTTGATGAATAGTTTGTCCCCCCGATATTTTAAAATATCTCGTTTTCGAAAAACGCGTTACGAAATAATTCGGGTAAGAAAACGGTAAAAGTTAAAATGTGCTGTTTTGACGATTTTATGAAAAGTATTCATTTTATAAATTTAAGACTAAAATATTTTATTTACTACTTTAGAAAAATTTTAAAAGTGACGGAAATGAAAATGATAATATTAAAGTAGTAGTATTATATTTTATAAGTATTATTATTATTATTAAGTATAATCTTTAAATTTAAATACAAATAAAATAAAAGTAATGATGATAAATGTAAAGGTGTAAGTAAACATTAATTTTGTGTAAGAAAAATGGAAGAAGATATAGTGTGGAAAAGTCCAAGTAAGTCGGCTCCAACAAAGAAAATCGGGCTCGATTTTCGTTTTCGAAATTTTCGATTTCTTGTACATTACCGAATAGTCTCGAAATAAAAGATACGATCCTAAAATAGTGTTTTAAAATAAAATCGGAAATAAAAATAAAAATAATTTTCAAAAGGTAATAAAAACAAAAATCGGATCTTAATCCTTGAAATTTTGAATAAAAATTTCCTAGGTCGAAATACTTATTTTTTTTTTCGTTGAATGTTATAGATTTAAATAATTATAAACAAACGTCAAAAAGTTTATCAGTTTAAATTAAGTATAACTTAGAATTTCGACATTTTAGAAAAAAGCTAGTTTAATAGAAAATGAATAGTAATTATATATTAATATATAATTATTTATTAAAATAAATCAAAGTGACCATATTTTCACAAAAAAAAATGACGTAGGTTTTCTTTTCACAAAGTTGATGTTGATTGTTTGATTTTTGATTTGCGTGTTTGAAATTGTTGACCCGAATTTCAAAGACGGGAAAAGTATAAGGGTTCATTTTTATTTGAAAATGAAAAATGTTTGAAATTGAATTTTATAAATAAAAGGTTTTACATAAATTTTATGAATAGTAAAAATGACTTAACATTTTTGAAATTTGAAAGGCGATATAAATTTTGTATTGATTTTTATAAAATTTTGAAATGTGTTTCTTTTTCAATTCTGAAGATAATAGAACAAACTTTATTTTTCAAAATTTTTAAATTTGTACTTAGGAAAATTTATTGTTATTTGGCGAAAAATTTTAGACGCATTTTTATTATAAGGAAAAAGGATGAATTTAATTTAAGGAATTAAATTCTTTTATCAAATTGTGTTAAAATAACACGGGGTGTTACACCCCAGGCATCCGACGATACCAAGCATATACAAAGGCACCATCAACGACAGTACAACAAGCACGACGAAGACATTCAGCAGGCCGGCAGGCCCTTATAGCATGCACGGACCGCCAAGTCCTTAAAATGCGCACGCCCCTCCCCGTTTAGCCCGGTTCGAAGTCCTCGTCTCACCCATGGACACATGCTTCGTTCCGCTGACCGTATCGAGACTGTAATGGTCCGGATACGGTCGTGGAGTTTGACTAGCGCTCTAGTCCGAGCTCAGTCAAACTGGGGGCTCTGTGGATACCCATATCCGTACCCTCCCAAACAAAACCCTGTGATGTAACACGGACTTTTATTACGCATGTTTTAACGTTGACTTAAACGGTTCTAACTAATGTCGAATTCATTCTGAGTCGTTTGAAATGTTAAAATGATTTAGGTCGCTTTACATCGCTTTAAATAAACGTTCATTTTGTCCATTTGGAGTCTAGCTAGGTCCTTGTCCTGCTTCATTTGGCATAAGCTTCGCATTTGCACTACAATTAGCCCTTTTGCATTAACAAGGTCTAATTCAGCATTCCTAAATTCCTAAATTTAGGCCCGGTGGCTAGATCTTCCCTTTAGCCCCCTCTTACACAAAATACGGCTTCACGTCTTACCTTATCTCACAAAAACTATGCAAATACACCCTTTCCATTTTTCCGGGTCTCGGGCCCGAAACCGAGCCCAAACCCAGCCTTTGGCCCACACTCCAAAGCCCTGAGCATCACAAAATATCTCAGAAATATCCTAAGGGTTTTCTTGAGCTTCACGTTTGAGATTATCTCGAAATCTTTCAAAGATATAATTCAACCAAAACTAGGAAACTACGCTAAAACCACACCCTCAAACCGCATAAGCTTATGCGGTTTGGGGAGGCAACCGCATAAGCCTATGCGGTTTGCCCTGGCAACCGCATAAGGTTATGCGGTTCCTAGGCCTGTTTTTATCCCCGGATTTCCTATTTCTCCGAGGTTTTTAGTATATATACACCCATATACCCTCGACCTCAAAACAGAATTCATCATCAATTTCTTTTCAGAAAACACAATTCAGAACCAGAATACATCTTTCACACACAATTTCTCACATCTTGCATCCTTCTACAAAACACTCACAAAAGCCTCAAGCACTCAAATCCTTGAGTTCAACACACCATCCCGTGTTGAATTCATCCTCCTTTTAAGTTCAAGAAGCGAAGCTTTGCCCAGATCTGAAGCGTCAGGACAAGGTAGGTACCGATCCACTTGGATCAAAGCTTTTTCTTATTTTCTATGGACTAACAAAGGGGTCTACACTTTAGCGCCCCCCCGGCTTTGGCACCCAGCGCGCTTGCACTCCAAGTGTTCTACTTACTTCGGGTACACTCCATATCCGATGACACGCCAAAGTCGCATAAGCAACCGACCTTATAAAATAAACCAATGGACAATTGAACTTTATTTTATTTGCATGCATCTTGCACCTTCTTATTTTGCATTTAAATCAACTTAAACAATGAATTCGACCTTTAACTGAACCGTATTCGTTAACAAGTTAAACATGCTAAACTGAGGGTTTTAATCAATCTTTTTGCATCTGCATCTGCATCCTTTTACAAACTTATCGCACTTGTACGTAGCGATAACATTAGCTCAATTATCATCTTACATGGATTGTTCTAGGTCAGTAGAGGCTATTTTTACATAGGCTTTTCTAAAAGGTTTTCATAAATCATTATTTGAATTAACTCTTTTTCTAAAGTACCCTCACCCCGAATCTAATCTGGTTTCACAACCTTAGATCTAGGGGTGTCGGCGTGCTCCAAAATCTAGGACATGTTTTTAACTTAGAACATGGTAGCAGGTTCCTAATTTCCGCGATAATTAGGTGGCGACTCCATAACAGTTCTTAAAGGTTTTTCCAAACTTAATCTTTTTTAACTTTAAAATCCGCCCTTAAGCAAGACGCCGAGTTGGGTCCCTCGACGCGGTTCCCGGGTTCCACAGCACTCCATGGTCTTTTTCAAATGAGCATTTGCATTCATATCTTCGAAAACTCACTTAAACTTTTCAAAGATAAACGAACCTAACATCTAACAAAGCTAACACTTTCTAAACAAAACTATCGCGAATTTTTGAAATAAACCTTTTCAAAATCTCTTTTTACAAACAAGCAAAAACCCGAGCTAGGATTAAAACCCGAGCTCGTGGATTCAATCCTCTAGGTCACACGGCCTAGACTCTACATTTAACATCCTCGACTCGACTTGTTAACCACTCTCGAGTCGAATCCTTTACTCTTTTTACACATCCGGACTCGAGCTCACCTCGGCAAATCGCCGATACTAGTTCGACGGGTGCAAACAAAATCTTTAACATCGAGACGAGATGTGCGCACACATCCTCGTCTCTAAAGCTTTCCTTTAACTAAAACTCTTTCGAAAACCCCCTTCTTCAAGCTTAAAAGGTCTTTCTAAACAAAGAAATGAGCTAAAATGAACGCTTATAATGAACGTTGAGTCTAGCAAGTCTAACTGGATATGCGTCACATAACCTCATCCATTTTCAACATCCTCGACTCGACTAACTAACCGCTCTCAAGTCGAATCTTTTTCATGCATTCAGGTTCAAGCCCTTAACGATGAACCGTTAATATGGGCTCGACGGACGCAAAGCAAACATATTTTAACATCGAGACGAGATGCGCGCACGCGCTCTCGCCTCAAAAGTCTTCCTAGGCACAATATCATTCCTAAAACAACACACTCTCATTTTGGAAATAAACTCTTTTCAAAAATCTTTTTACAAAACAACAACACACTCTTACTTTTGAAAATAAACTCTTTTCGAAAATCTTCTCATTTTTACAATGCAAGCTAATAAACACTCTCATTTTTGAACTAAGCTCTTTTCAAAATTTTTGTAGCTTTTATAAAACAAACAACTACATTCCCATTTTTGAAACAAGCTCCTTTCGAAAATATCCGTGTTTTTACAAACAAGCAAAGCTCTTTCATTTTGAAACAGTCGCGTTTCAAAATTCTTTCAACTTCGAAATAAACATTCCTCGAAGTTCTGGGTCGAACCAAATAGTCCTCCACTATTTCGATTCAACCCGCTAAGCATTCTTCACAAATCACTCGGGAATAATCACTTCATTCCCGAATCTTCTCTAGGCACGAGTGGAATACCTGGCCCTCGGCCATCGTAAGCCATTCATCTCAAAGCGTTTTCATAAAGCAAAACCCAAGAATCTCGTCACATATTCTTGGAGACTTTTTCTTTCTGAGCGGCTCGCGGCCCTTCACTTTTTTGAAATAATTTTTTTCAAAATTTCCGTGTCAAATCAACTAGTCTATACCTAGTTTGATTCGACCCAATCGCAAATCTCTTCAACCGTCCAGGAATAACTACCACATTCCCGAGACCTTTCAAAATGTCAATGGACTACATAACTTATAGTTATCGTACGCCCATTTCTAGAAAAACACTTTTCAAATAAAACACTTTACAAATCTTGTTTGGCCCGAAGTCGACTCGATTCAGTAAAAATCATCTTTTTCAAGCAAACAAAACCCGAGAATGGCCAAGCTCAATCTCGTGGACTTTTTCATCAGACCAAATGATTCATAACCATCTTAGTCCAAATCCTCATGTGGACGTGTAAACCCGTCCACATCCTACCTCAACATCTTGGACCTAAATAGCTTATCGCTATCATGGGTTCACTCCAAGAAATTCTATCACCGGCCCACAACGATTGAGGATACCGGATTTAGAGGTGATCCCTTCTCGACGCCCCGCTCGCGCCCGCCCTTGAAAAATGTGTCATGGGGCGGAATGCACGGCGCGGGAAAAATGAATTTTGCAAGAAGCTCGCTCGCGGGAGCTTCGCCTTTTTAGTTGCTTGGCTCGCTCGAGCGTTCATTTGCTTAATGGGGGAATGTCATTGCATGTAATTGTGACAAAAAGAAATATAAAAATCCTTTTGAAATGTATTTTTGGAGTCGCCACCAAATATTAAAGGAATTTGGAACCTATTCAACGCGTCTTAAAATATAAGACACGGGTGTCTCAGATTTCAAGGTGCGTCGATACCTATCCGTCTGAGGTTATTGTGAAACCAGAGAGGATTCGGAGTGAGGTTACTTTTCGAAAGTTTTGACAAAATGTATTATGAAAACTGTAATAAAAAAGCCTACGTAAAAGTAGTCTTTACTAATTTGAAAACAAATGCTTTAATTTCGATATTTGGGCTAATAGGACGCTACGTACAAATGCAAACATATGACTCGATAAATATGTAGAATAAATGTAAGCCGTCAAAACTATGACGATTTGCTATAGGAAATATATGTAAAATTACTAATTCATTGTATTTGAATTAATAACTAAACGTTATTCTCCGACTTGTGTTCAATTCTAAGATTTTGTAAAAACCCTCGGTTTTGCATGTTCAAGAGACTAGTTGAAACGGTACAGTTAAATGTCGAATCCGTGTTTTAGTCATAATTTAATGCAAGAATCGAGAATTTGCATAATGTAAAAGTGGTGTTTAATTTAATGATTTTGAGTCGTTTGTTTATGCGATATTGGCGAGGTTTAGACGAATCTTTCGATCCGAATTACTACAATCGTATTGCGAATACGGGTTCGTTAATGCCAATATCGGGGTGGGTTAAGGTAACCCTATAAGTCTCGAACGTCCAATCGGAAGGTAAAATTTCTTTACCTTGAAATGAAAAGACGGTTTAGAGTGGAAATTTATAAGTGCGAGAGGCTTTATATATGTGTATTAGTATTATATTGAATTGAATTGATTGTAAGTGAGTTGTTGTTATGAATGTTGATGTAATTGTTGTTGTTTTTGATCGAATAAGAATTTCTATTTATAGCAAATGCTTCGTGTTTTATGCCTAGTTGCTCAGAAAATCGCCAGAGAACCAACGATTACTCACAAAATCGCCAGAATGTCAGAGGGGAGGGGGAAAATCGCCAGAAGACTGGCTATTTTCATGAAAATCGCCAGTATTCTGGCGATTTTCAGCCTCCTCTCTGACAGATTTGTAGCGCCGTACACGTTATCGTAGGTGTGTAAGATGTATTTGGCGAGTTGATTGACTTTTGAGGCCTTTGGTACGTATAATTGATACAAGTTGATCAATCAACTTGATTTTTGGTTCGATTTTCGTGTTTCGTGTTTCGTGTTTCGGTTTTTCGTCGTGTTTTTCGATCTTGGCTCGAAGTAAAATAATATTGTAATGCATTATTTTACGACCTTGTGGGATTTTGTTTTGTAAGAATGTGACTTGGAACGCGTTTTGGTCCGTTTCGTGTGTTTGGGCCTTCTTGCGTGTTTTGGGCCGTTCTTGTGTGTTTGGGTCGTTTTTGTGTTCTCGGGCCATTTTTGTGAGGCGTCTTTGTGTCGTGCTTGTGCGTATTGTGTCGACTTACGATTAAAATGACTAAATTAATATTCATTTTTACGAAATATGCAAATTCAATTTAATACGTTAAAAATGACTAAATGTTTTAGACACTTATGTACCGTTTCGTCTCATTTTAAAACATGCATGAAAGTCCTTTTCGTCATCGGGTTTGTTTTTGGGGGGGTACGGATACGGGTATCTACAGAGCCCCCAGTTTGGCTGAGCTTGGACTAAAGCGCTAGTCAAACTTAGAAGATAGTATCCGGACCATTACAGTCTCGATACTACCTGGCGATGCTAAGTATGTGTCTCGGGGAGAGACGAGAACTTAGTGTCGGGAATGCGGGGAGGGACGGCATGTTTAAGGACATGACGGTCCTGCATGTTTAAGGGCTTGCCAGCCTGCTGTTGCTTGGATGTAGCTAGGCCATCTCCTGCGTCTACTGTGTGGTTGTTGCATGCTTGCTTGTGTATTTGTGTTTTGACTTCCTCTTTCGCAGAGGGCATGGGTGTTTGCATTCTTGATATGCGAAGAAATCTGCGTCCCTGTGCTCTTGATTTGAATAAGAGATGCGTATTTTGTTTTTGTAAAAAGTGTATGCATTTGAAAAATATACGTGTTGAACTCGTGAGTAGTATACGTATTTTGATTTGTGACTTGTAAAAAGTGTATTTGTTTTGAAAAATATACGTTTTTAACTCGTGAGGAGTATACATATTTTGATTTGTAACTTGTAAAGAGTGTATTTGTTTTGAAAAATATACGTATTTAACTCGTGAGGAGTATACGTATTTTGATTTGTAACTCGTAAAGAGTGTATTTGCTTTTGAGGATTATACGTATTTAACTCGTGAGGAGTATGCGTATTTTGATTTGCAACTCGTAAAGAGTGTATGTGTTTTGAAAAATATACGTATTGAACTCGTGAGGAGTATACGTATTTTGATTTGCAACTCGCAAGGAGCGTATGTGTTTTGAAAAATATACGTATTGAACTCGTGAGGAGTATACGTATTTTGATTCGTAACTCGTAAAGAGTGTATTTGTTTTTGAAAAATATACGTATTGAACTCGTGAGGAGTATACGTATTTTGATTTGTAACTCGTAAAGAGTGTATTTGTTTTTGAAAAATATACGTATTGAACTTGTGAGGAGTATACGTATTTTGATTTGTAACTCGTAAAGAGTATATTTGTTTTTGAAAAATATACGTATTGAACTCGTGAGGAGTATACGTATTTTGATTTGTAACTTGTAAAGAATGTATGTGTTTTGAAAAATATACGTATTTAACTCGTGGGGAGTATACGTATTTTGATTTGTAACTCGTGAAGAGTGTATGTGTTTTGAAAAATATACGTATTTAACTCGTGTGGAGTATACGTATTTTGATTTGTAACTCGTGAAGAGTGTATTTGTTTTTGAAAATTATACGTATTTAACTCGTGAGGCGTATACGTATTTTGATTTGTAACTCGTACAGAGTGTATTTGTTTTGAAAAATTATACGTATTTAACTCGTGAGGAGTATACGTATTTTGATTTGTAACTTGTAAAGAATGTATGTGTTTTGAAAAATATACGTATTGAATTCGTGAGGAGTATACGTATTTTGATTTGTAATTTGTAATTCGTAAAGAGTGTATTTGTTTTGAAAAATATACGTATTTAACTCGTGAGGAGTATACGTATTTTGATTCATAACTCGTAAAGAGTGTATATGTGTTATTACTTTGTGAAATTGGACTTTCGACTTTGTAACGAGCGCGTGTATTCTTGTGTTTTCCTCATAACAAGGCGTAAAAGAGCGGATTAATAGCGTAATGGACCATAGTAACCAGTCCAAACTAAAAATAGACCCGTGCCTGACCATAAAATCGCCAGAGGTCTGGCGATTTAGTGTGTGTGTGTGCAATTTTGCTCAAAAACACGGGAAGGGGGAAGGTTTGTGAGCAGCCGAAAAACAAAACACAAACACAACTTAATCGAAAAAACTCGTTCTTGGTGATTTTTCAACCAAAATTCGTGATTCCACCTCCTACGATTCGCAATGGACCAAGGTATGCACTCTATCAAGTTGCTATTTCGGGTTTTGAAGTCGGTTTGAGTCGGTTTTAACTGAAAATTCGTTTTTTAGGGTTTATGTTAAACCGCTTTGCATGATTCGAATTTTGCCATTATCGTTGCTTGAAAACGATACTTGAGAGCATTAAGAGACTTGTCTTGCTATTGTTGATGATTGTATGCGCAAAACCCGTGTCTTGGGGCTGTTTTTCGTGTAGAAGGTCAAGGGCATTTTGGTCATTTTTTCGTTTTTGTCTCGAAACATGCTCAAAGTTTCAATGTAGGTTACCCATTAGTAGTATAATGCACAGGTAAACTTGTTTCGTTGAAATAGGCGTGAAAGGCGGATTTTTTGGGTGAAAAGCCGTGTAAAGGGGGTGTTTTTGGTGGTTGTGCTCTGCTTTTGTCGTGTGAGACGATTCCGAGTGGCCTTGTTGTTTTTGAAACGTTCTTGTATGCTAGTGACGAGGCTTTGGGTGACTTGTGTGCGAAAAACGGTTTGGAAATCCGTGATTTTCGTGTGTTTTTATGTGGGAGACGTTTTTTGGGTTGAAGTTTTCGGTTCCGAAACTTGTCGAAAACTTTCGTCTTGGGTTGTGATGACTTGTATGGTGCATGACTTGCTTAGTTTTGATGAGCGTGCGTCATTTGGCGGTGTTTCGGGGTGTTTTTGGAGTGTTTTTGCGTAGTTAAGCTAGGCTTCTTGAAGTCTTTTTTCTTGCTTCTCGTGCTTCATGTCTTGGATGTGTTATCATGCGTGTTGCTTGGGCTGGCTAGGGTGTTGTTTCGTTGGAAGTCAGGGTTTCTTTGGTCAAGGAAAGGCCATGAAAAGGCCGTTCTTGTAGCTCGTGTGTGTTTTGCAAAAACAATTCAGTCGAGGTGTTCGGGACATAATTTCTGTACGAAACCTTTTGTGGGTGTTTATTATGACTTGTATGTCGTATATGTGTCATGAATGGGGTATTTCTGTGTCTCTGCGCCGTTTTAGCCTTATCTGTCAAAAATAGGCCTAAAACGTATTTTCTGTTGTTTTGCTTGGTTTTTTGTTGAGAAGGGCATTTTCTAGTTCTTTGCATAGGTTGTGTATGACGTATATATCGTATACGTGTCATAATATGCGCATTCCTGTACTCCTGCGTTGCTTTGGCTTTACCTGTCAAAAACAGGCCTGAAGCTTGTTTTTTGCTGTTTCGTCTGCTTTTCCTTTGCTTTTGCGTATTTTTGCTCTTTGGAATTGAACGTGTATGCCGTGTGCATTGTATATGTGTCATAAAATATGCATTTTCGCGTCTCTGCTTCGCTTTAGCTTTTTCTGTCAAAGATAGACTTGGAGCTTGCTTTTTGCTGTTCTGCTTGACTTTTTCTCTGTCTTTGTGCATCCTTGTTCCTTGGATCAAATGTGTATGACGTAGATATTGCATCTGTGTCATGATCGCGGGGCCTGCTGTGGAGTTACCTACGCCTTCTATTGGTGAGCGTGGGGCTGCTGCTGAGAGACCTAGGCCTTCTGTTGGCGAGCGTGGAGTCGGTTATGCACCTTTGCCAGGTGTTGGGCGTGGAAGTGGGGTTCCTGAGCCACCGGTGTCAGTCGGGAATGGCCGAGGTAGAGGTCGTGGGGGTGGACGTTGATAGGATTCGTCGCACTCTCCTAATAAAAAATAATACCGAACTCAGCACTAGGGTAGCTAGGGTAAGTCGGGTCGAAATCCACAGAGAGACGATCGTAATGTTGGTTATTTTGGGTGATTCTAGTCTCGGTTCGAGTAGTTGAGGTTACTAAAGCTATAGCGAAAGAATAAGGGATTTAAACGATTAGGAAAAGGTCTAGGGAATCGGGTTAGGCAATGGGTAAGTCAAGGCCAAGGATGATGATCGGAATGAGTAGGTATCGCACATGCTAAGGATAACGCTCGGCCTCTCGGTCTTAAGCTCCTCTAGGTCTCGAATGCGGGCTCTCGCAACTTACAAACGAGGGTCCTAATGTTTAGTCTCGCGCCTACCCTAGAACTAGGCTTTCGTTCTTAAGTTCAAGGGTGCTAGATACTCGCTAAAACGTGATCAAGGAATCAACGAGAGCAATCAAGCAAAGACTAAACAAAGCATGACAAAACCTAACTCAACAAGATCATCAAAAACAACCAAGACAAAAACCCATGCTTCACCTTTCTCCCTAGATGAAAAGACTACCCACGCATGACGGAAATGATAATCAAAGCAATTGAAATAGATGAAAACATGATCACAAACAATATAAATTGAATTCACAATCAAAAAGGGAGAAGTAGAAAGCAATACCAATCAGAAATTCCAAGAGTAAAAGGATGAATTCAAACAACAAAACCCAAATAGAAGATCAAACTAAAGCAATCCGAGACGGGAATTGAAATTACAAAATTATACAAGTATGAAACCTAAGTTTTCTTGAGAATGAACTTTAAGGTGTTGAGAAAGTGCTCCGAAAATTTCGTCCAAAAATAATGTGTTTTGATCCTTCAAATAGACGATGTTTTTAAAGCCAACGAAGAGTCACAAGTCGTCCCTGACCTCCGGGACGAGTGTCCCGACCGGGACAAGGTGAATCCGACCGATGGTCTTTGTCCGTCTTTGTTGATTCGGCTCCTCATTTTGGCACTTCTTTGCCTTAGTTTTTCTTTGCTTTCTTCTCGTCCCAAGGCATAGGGACGAGGCCTACATCATCCCAAGGGGTAGAGACAAGGCTTAGGATGATCATGTGAGTTTCAAATCCCGTCCCAAGGTCCCGGGACACCTTCATTTGTTGAAACGAGGCTCGTGCGCAACCGAAACGCAACGAAACCAACTCGAATCACCTCGAAACTTCACGAAACTTCACGAAACCTCCCGAATAGCATCCTAAACTCCAAATAGCTGCTTATACCTGCAAAATGAACACAAAAACGCAGAAGAGCCAAAACGGAGAGAAATAGGAAGCGAAACGCATGTAAAAGTGCGGGAAACGCGAAGTAAAGCTCGTGAACAAGGGGCTATATATAAGTAAATATGTGAGACATCAAACTCCCCCAAATCGAACCGTTGCTTGTCCTCAAGCAACCAAACATGACAGAAAATAGAGGACAAAGCGAGCAAAAGGAAACTTCCCCAAACAATCACCAAACCGCAAGTAGCATGAGCAAATGGCAATCAATCCCGAATCAACATGGGACGTATGGAAATAGCAAGCTAACGGATGAGAATTACAAGACGGCACAGAATGAATAGCATGGCTTAAACAAAGGCTCTCTAGCAATCAAATCACGGACCTCTCGCGGTTTCCACTCTAACACAAATGATGATCAAGGTGATATATGTGATGACACTCACCTACTCGACTAGTGGAAGCACGCTCGCAATCTAATGTGGACCAAATCTCGTATTCCCGTACACAAATAATGTCGCAAAAACGAAGCAAACATGAGGGCTTACATAGGATATGAGGGTGTAAAGGCCAAAGAGAGGATAAGGGTGATAAGGTGGAACAAATGATTATGGAATCGTGGAGCTAAGCCACTAGAAACCACTAGTACTACTCAAGTGCTCGTCCAACCAAAACGAAACCCAATTCTCATGAAAAACGGACCGAAAGCAGCATATCGGTCTCCTTTACACATCAACGTAACAATAGAATCGATAACAAGTGCTCACTCGTGCAACAACAACAACAACAACTCTTATTTTTTGCACATTTTTTTCTTTCTTTTTGTATTTGTGTGTTGTGTTTATTTTTCAGATTTTTGTTCCTTTTTTTCTTGAGCAAAAGAGCACACTCACTTGGTTGCGGAAAACCTCATCAAAGGTCGGGGAAACAGCAATCCCGACTCATATTCACCAACACTCTCGAGCCAACGACGTCAGCAAGTCGTAGCATGATCAAAACCCGAAGACAAGCACAAGAGTAAGCAAAAGCGGTAACTAGCTAGGCTAGGGTAGGCTATATGGCAATGTAGCTAGCAAATTCATGTGTATAAGGGTAAAAGGATCATATACGAGAGGATAAAACAAATGTAGGATCAAGGTGAATCAAAAGCAATCAACTAAAGCCTCATATGCATAAACAAGTGACAAAATCGCGGGGAACACGGGATAGGGGCCACTGTAACAACCCGGATTTTCCAACAAAATAAAATAAAGAAATAAAAAGGATTTATAAAATAAAAGAAAATAAAAGCGAGCCACGGTGGCGGAAACACCGTGGAATCCGGATCATTACTCACTAACCAACTAAACAACGATAAAAAGATAGGCCTTGAGGCCTAGAAGTGGGAAGTAAATACCCCTTACAAATCCAAATTTCAAAAATGAAAGTAAAATAATAATAATAAAACTAAACATCCTAACAAGTCTAGTCAAAAGTCACTTCAAGGCTAGCTATAGGTCATCCTCACGGCATCCTCACTTGACAAACCTGATCCCGCGCTAACCTGCCACAAAGAATGTAATGACCCTGATCGGTGGGGAGTAACTAGGTGCTCCCACCATATTTCAACGTAACCAAAATAGACAACAATACAACAAACAACCCAAAGGTATAGTAACCATAATGCAACCTCAAGCCAACTCATTAGCTACCAAACTCAACCAAGCGTCACCCAACAACCTCGTAAACATGTATAACCAATACAACTCGACAATAACTACTCCATCGACATACAAGCTCAAATCACAACAACAAGATGACAGACAACAACCAACATCCTGCAAGGTAAGCACGAGCACCTTTGGGTGAAGCAACAAGAATCACCCGGATGAAGCAACAAGAATCATCCAAACCCTATGGCGAACAAAGAACAAGAAGTTCCTCAAACTCATTAGTCTAAATTTGGCCAAATTCCACCGAGCAACAAGAACGGTGACGACATTATATAAACTATAGTCTCTAACCAACATGGTTGAGAACCCATAGTCGCTCTAACTAAGCAACAAGAATAGCCGAGGGGATCATGGGCGGTATCCGTCCACAAAAGACGTCGTAGCTCCTCACGTACGTGCCAGAACAGTACCCGTACGCACACTCAACTCAAGCAATCAAACAAGTCAATTCAATAACCTGAATCAACTCACAATCAACAATAAACCAATCATCCTTTACTCAAAATCATCACAATGTCCATCATATACACAACTACAACATAATTGACCCCTTTTGTAAGCAATCTCAACACTAACCATAATCAACATGTTAAATACGGAGTAATAACCATAAGAACTCAAGAGTAGCCATAATAAACCATTATAATTCCCAAAGTTATCATCTTTCATCAACTTAATAACAATATAACCCAAATTCAAAGTAAACAAACATCCCAAATCGCATTATTAGACATAAGAGTGTGAGACCAACTCAAACAAGACCAAAGACCGCAACTTTACATCTCAAACATCCCAAAGGTAACACCTTTTCATTCATATCAACAATCAAGACATCCTCAATCAATTATATGGTCTCACACAAGTCAAAATATCACTAAGGCTACACCTAGTTACCTTTTCCAAACAAGCCAAAGAAAAGCACAGTTTTCACCCCTTCTGTCCAGACGCGATAACAGACGATCCAGAGCTCCAAATGAAAAACTGAACGGTGAAAAGGTAGCCCCAAGAGTCAGGAACATGCTGTCAAAATGTCGGCAAAATCGGACGGTCGGATCTCCGGCGATCTTCCGTTTAGTGAACCTGTGTCAGAGAAATCCGAACTTGGGTTTTCTCTCCAATTCCCCCCTTCTGATTAGGGCACACATAAATCATTCAATACATAAGTACACCACAATAAACACATAAGAATATAAAAACTATAAAGAATAAACCTAGAACGAAAGGGATGAAAGGATTACCGTAGGAGAACTATAGGAATGAATTTAGGATGAAAAAGCGATAATCTTTGACTAAAATTAATAGAGGATTTAATGAGGATGAGATTATGAGATTTAGTAGGAAGATAGAAATCAGATCTTAAGGTTGCTAGGCTAGGAGTTAATAAGATATTTAATGTCTTGATCAAAAAGCTACACAAGAAACCCTAAACCTAACCCGAGCTGGGGGGTTCGGCTCGGCCCAGGGTGTACCGGTTCAAACTGACTCCTGAAAATTTGGCAGTTGCGACGGCGTCGACAAAATACGCAGTTTAGCCTTTTGAATCACCTAAATCGGAGTTCGTATGAAGAAACTACACCGTTTTTAAGTTAATTACTCCGTATTTAAGTCCTGACTACAGAGTAGCTTAATCCGCGCAACAGGAGAACTGATTTTCTCGAGCTAAAAAAGTGAGAAAATCAAGAGAAATGAATTAAGAATATTATTGAGACGAATAATTAATATTAGGAAAAGTCGGGGTGTTACAATCTCACCACCTAAAAAGAAGTTTCGTCCTCGAAACTTGAGAACGAAAGAATACCCCCAAAGGGTTAAGGAAACTACCTACTCTTATGATTCTCAAGACAAGAATCGCTAACTCTACTCACCTCGATAACAAGGGCATAGACACGCTTAACGACACTTAAGATAACCCGACATCACATATCACCCGAATGACGCTCATCTCACTCATAAAACCCTTTAATACTATTGGTGCATCTTATGCTCGACAACCCAAAGTGTTTATTCTTAGCTTCGTATGTCCATAACAACTCAACTCAGTATCTCAATCCAAAATCTTAACACAACTCCAAGCGTATTTTAAAACCGTGGACATCCTAACTAACGTCACCAATACAATTGCCGCACAAACTAATCCTCAAATCAATGCCAAAGACAAACCTCATACCCTCAATCATAACGTGATCCAAGCTCAAGTCTATATCGCTTCTCACATCTATCCACACTCTCCACAATGAAATAACCATAATTATGTCATACCATATCATCTCAACCCCAAATCAAAAGTATATTATCCAGTAACTATCAAAATGTGTCGTCAAAAGCTTACTACTCTCTCAACCCATTATTACTATACACAAGTCTATCCACACCTTTCTCGAATGTCACTACCTTACTGACCTCGAATTCTCTCCTCCCATTAATGAATTTCCTTGTACTCAACACATATACAAAACCACCAAGATGCACACTTAGCATTCCTACATTATCTTTTAAAGTATAATCCCAAAGTTTCATCGTGCTCACTATAACCTTTAAGTTTTCCTCAAAGCCGATTATTATTGCTCACCACAATATCACTTCCCAATTCTCACTAACTCATGATTATCACACCCCATATACCATCATAATCGAATCCTCAAAAATACTACCTACATAGATACCATCACTTCCTTTACCTCTACTCATCGCATATTAAGCTTTTACTCACGAAGGCTATAACTCACAAACATTATCTCGCAACGATTAAGCTATCTCGCAAAGCTCTAGCAAGAAGTCACAAAACTAGGAATCCACTCGGGCCACCACGACCAACCATGTGCGCCACCTAACCGAACATCCATACCATTAGCTACTAATCCACTCAGCTCCAACATCTAAGATTCTCATAACAGCGACAACCTAGGAATCAATTCTCGAGCTGGAGAAGGATAAATCACCCTACGGCCGCTAGTTGACAAGCAAGTGATCAGGGGAACTTAACGGGGACAAGATTGATATTAAGACACCAAGAGTTCTTACAAAATTAGGATGTGAGTGGCAACCGAAAGGCACAGGAAGGAAAAAAATAGAAGATTGGCACCTTAAAAGTTAGCTCAAAGACAAGAGGTGTAGTCCTATAGAGACAATGGAGAGGCATGACAGCATAAGGCACGAAGGCAAGACCAAAAAGGTAATAGCTAAGATCACAATACCAAGTGATAGTTTACGGTGCAGAATAAAGAAAGGATAGAATGATACAAATTAAGTAAAAAATATGACATAATAAATCTTTTGTAAGAAAATGCTCAACAACCACCATTTTGACAAAAGAAATTTTTAATATGTAACGATGAAGGAAAATAGAAATATTCTTTAAGAGTTCACAAATGAAGGCATAAGACTCGTTTCCAACAAGAACTCAAATTGGTTTCTTACGAAGAAGAGACGAAAAGGTAATTCTCGAAAAGTTTGATAGATATAGAATATGATCAGAAGATACGATTGAAAGGAGAAGTCTCAAAGTTGAGTTTCAAAACGACAACGATTTTAGAAAAATGAAGCTACTAAAATACCAGGTAGAATAAATATTATTCAAATAAACCAAATGCTCAAATTTGAAAATTTAATAAAAGAATGTTTAGGATAACAAAGAGGTTTTGATCAAAAGTGGATGCAATAGATAAGTGTCAGTCATTTCAAATTTGATTGAGTAAAAGCCATCAAAATGTACTGACGCGTTTAAAAATGAATGGAAAAGTAAAACGATACTGATTAAAATTTTCCTCAACATAGTTACAAAATGAGAAAGTACAAGAAGGATAAACAAACCATTATAGCACAAATATACATAAATAGGTTTTGTTAATCGAACTGACTGAAAACATTCTTGAAATAAAAGAGTTTAGAAATTATTTCAGCACGATCTATTGAAAAAGATGAGGATGAACATAATAAGAAATTTTATTGGGGAAAAAGAAACTCAAACTGTAATCACGAGCTGATAGTTTTAAAACAACTGTATAATAAGATCAAGATTTAGAAGGATATACTAGGGACAAGTGTAGCTAGCAAGCTGAAAGAGGTCCCTACGAATACGGTAGGTGACTTAGGTTAAGAGCTTCCGCTGCGTGCTCTGATGGTAGGACCATACATTCGCAATTCGGCTTCAAGTTTCTTGCTCTAGCTGATCAATCGGTACGAATCAAAGACTTTAAGAGTTAAATTTGTAGATATTTCAAAAGGTCAGATGAAAGAGAGATTTTAAATTAGAATACTCAAATGATTAAATTCGTATAAACCAATAAATCAAAAAAAGAAATTAAGACAATAAATCATCAAGAGATAGATAAATTAAAATTCTCAAAGGAATTGAGCTGTCAAACAAATATTGTTAAAAGCAAGCGTCATTAATAATAAAGGGAAATGCAAAAATACATTTGATAGGAAAAATAGGAGTATTAACATTCAATAAGAAAATAGAAGTATAGGGTATTTAATCTTAAAAAATGAGTTTTGAGGAAATCAAAGATGTCGGATAATAGCTAAGAATGTAATTATTAGAATAAAACATGTTGCAGTAAAGGAATAGGTTCAAAGAGAATGATTAAATCGAATGAAAAACCTTAACCAGTTATTTTGGAGATGAACAAGGAATATTTAAAGACATATCGAGTCGATTACCACGGTCTCCCATGTCACCATTATAATTGTACCTGCATCCAAAGAAAACGTGTGGTCTAATGGTGGAGAACCTAAGTCCACCATTTCGGCAACTACTCATACATATGCACAAATAACGTAGACCCCCTAATGTGTCTACCCCTACACTCTCACTCGGTGTTCTAAGTCAAATCCTACTCACTCGACTAAGAGAGTTGGGAGCGTATTCGCCTCGATACCAAGCTAGAACAACCCTGATTTTCCAACAAAATAAAATAAAGAAATAAAAAGGATTTATAAAATAAAAGAAAATAAAGCGAGCCACGGTGGCGGAAACACCGTGGAATGGGATCATTACTCACTAACCAACTAAACAACGATAAAAAGATAGGCCTTGAGGCCTAGAAGTGGGAGTAAATACCCACTTACAACTCCAGTTCCAAAAATGAAAGTAAAATAATAATAATAAAACTAAACATCCTAACAAGTCTAGTCAAAAGTCACTTCAAGGCTAGCTATAGGTCATCCTCATGGCATCCTCACTTGACAAACCCGATCCCGCGCTAACCTGCCACAAAGAATGTAATGACCTGATCGGTGGGAGTAACTAGGTTCTCCCCAGTCATATTTCAACGTAACCAAAATAGACAACAATACAACAAACAACCCAAAGGTATAGTAACCATAATGCAACCTCAAGCCAACTCATTAGCTACCAAACTCAACCAACTGTCACCCAACAACCTGTAAACATGTATAACCAATACAACTCGACAATAACTAGTCCACTGACATACAAGCTCAAACTGTCAACAACAAGATGACAGACAACAACCAACATCCTGCAAGGTAAGCACGGAGTACTGGGTGAAGCAACAAGAATCACCCCGGATGAAGCAACAAGAATCATCCAAACCCTATGGCGAACAAGCAACAAGAAGTTCCTCAAACTCATTAGTCTAAATTTGGCCAAATTCCACCGAGCAACAAGAACGGTGACGACATTATATAAACCATAGTCTCTAACCAACATGGTTGAGAACCCATAGTCACTCTAACTAAGCAACAAGAATAGCCGAGGGGATCATGGGCGGTATCCGTCCACAAAAGACGTCGTAGCTCCTCACGCGTGCGTGCGAGCGATGCCGTCGCACACTCAAGTCAAGCAATCAAACAAGTCCATTCAATAACCTGAATCAACTCACAATCAACAATAAACCAATCATCCCTTACTCAAAATCATCACATTGTCCATCATATACACACCTACAACATAATTGACCCCTTTGTAAGCAATCTCAACACTAACCATAATCAACATGTTAAATACGGAGTAATAACCATAAGAACTCAAGAGTAGCCATAATAAACCATTATAATTCCCAAAGTTATCATCTTTCATCAACTTAATAACAATATAACCCAAATTCAAAGTAAACAAACATCCCAAATCGCATTATTAGACATAAGAGTGTGAGACCAACTCAAACAAGACCAAAGACCGCAACTTTACATCTCAAACATCCCAAAGGTAACACCTTTTCATTCATATCAACAATCAAGACATCCTCAATCAATTATATGGTCTCACACAAGTCAAAATATCACTAAGGCTACACCTAGTTACCTTTTCCAAACAAGCCAAAGAAAAGCACAGTTTTCACCCCTTCTGTCCAGACGCGATAACAGACGATCCAGAGCTCCAAATGAAAAACTGAACGGTGAAAAGGTGGCCCCAAGAGTCAGGAACATGCTGTCAACATTTCGGCAAAATCGGACGGTCGGATCTCCAGCGATCTTCCGTTTAGTGAACCTGGGTCAGAGAAATCCGAACTTGGGTTTTCTCTCCAATTCCCCCCTTCTGATTAGGGCACACATAAATCATTCAATACATAAGTACACCACAATAAACACATATAAGAATATAAAAACTATAAAGAATAAACCTAGAACGAAAGGGATGAAAGGATTACCGTAGGAGAACTATAGGAATGAATTTAGGATGAAAAAGCGATAATCTTTGACTAAAATTAATAGAGGATTTAATGAGGATGAGATTATGAGATTTAGAGAGGATGAAGGAAGATAGAAATCAGATCTTAAGGTTGCTAGGCTAGGAGTTAATAAGATATTTAATGTCTTGATCAAAAAGCTACACAAGAAACCCTAAACCTAACCCGAGCTGGGGGGTTCGGCTCGGCCCAGGGTGTACCAGTTCAAACTGACTCCTGAAAATTTGGCAGTTGCGACGGCGTCGACAAAATCTGTGATTTAGCCTTTTGAATCACCTAAATCGGAGTTCGTATGAAGAAACTACACCGTTTTTAAGTTAATTACTCCGTATTTAAGTCCTGACTACAGAGTAGCTTAATCCGCGCAACAGGAGAACTTATTTTCTCGAGCTAAAAAAGTGAGAAAATCAAGAGAAATGAATTAAGAATATTATTGAGACGAATAATTAATATTAGGAAAAGTCGGGGTGTTACAGCCACACTTATGCGCGTTGATATTACGTACCCCACGAGGAGAACTACTCACAAAATAAGCACGGGGACCAGAATAGATGAACCGGCCGCAGGAGGCTAAAAACCTCACAATAAAAGTAGCTATAGTCCATGAAATGATAAAGCCAAACAGTAAAAGCACATGCCATCATCTACAAGCGTCTCAACATCCCCGAAAGCGCTAATCCAAACAATAAGAAACATGCCAAAGCTCAAAGCAAACAAGGGAAGGGATGTCGGGAAAATTCAAGGTAAAACAAGCTCGCAACAACGGAACGGGATACGTATTTTTGGTATTTTTTTAGAATTTTCTGATTTTTTTGTAATTTTTGTGAATTTTCAGATTTTTTTGGGTTTTTGTGATTTGTTTTTAAAACGAAAAACGAGAAAGAAAACGCTAAAATAAAGCAAACGGAAAGCAAAGCGCTCCTCCCCCCAAACCAAACGAGACATTGTCCCCAATGTGTCCTAAAGCACATCAACACGGGGACCATAAAAAAATGGAGAAAAACGGTAAAAGTCTCAAAAGAAAACAAAGTACATACATGCTATATACAAAGCAAAACGCCCCCCCTAACCGGCTTCAAACGGGGGGGTTTAGCAACGGGTACTAGAAGTACCACCATCCATGGGTCTCGTCGTAGACGAACCCACTTCCATCATCCTCTTCGTCGTTATATCCATCATCATCAACAGCTCGGCCATCACCGCCATCTACTCGGCCACCAACACTAGCAACAGCATACACGTCGTCTTTGAGCACAGCCCTACCCTCGTCCTTCCTCCCTTGCGCACCTGCATACATATCACAACAAAGCACGGCCTCAAGAGGATCCCTCTCGAGGACTCTATGTAAGTGCTCGTCTATACAATCATCAAGAACGTCGACAGCAAAGACATGCTCCTCCAACATTGGGCGTTTTAAAGCATTAGAAAGGTTGAAAGTAACTTTATCACCTCCTATATCCAACGTCAATTTCCCGTTCTTGACGTCTATGATTGCACCAGCAGTGTGCAAGAAAGGTCGACCCAAAATGATAGGAATTTGGGAGTCTTCGACCATGTCAAGAACGATGAAATCGACGGGAATGAAAAACTTACCCACTTTGACAGGAACGTCCTCCAAAACGCCTAGAGGGCGTTTGACAGAACGATCCGCCATCTGGAGCATGATATTAGTTACTTTTAACGGCCCCATGTTGAGCTTCTCGCATACGGAGTAAGGCAAAACGCTTACACTTGCACCTAAGTCACATAAAGCGTTAGGAATCGAAACTGTACCAATAGTGCAAGGTATCGAAAAGCTACCCGGGTCCTTCAGTTTAGGAGGAGACTGGTTTTGTAAAAGTGCACTACACTCGGCAGTGAAAGCCACAGTCTCGACCTCACTGAACGACCGCTTACGGGTGAGGATGTCTTTCAAAAATTTAGCATATGCGGGAACTTGTGTGACTAGCTCGGTAAAGGGAACCGTTACCTTGAGGTCCTTGACAACCTCCATAAACCTACCAAACTGTGAGTCAAGTTTAGATTTTACCACTCGGCTCAGGAATGGCAACTTGATTTGAATTGGCGGCTCGACCGGCGTGCTCTGCACTTGCTGCGTCTTCTTCCCCTTATCCTCCACGTGTGAGCTCCCTAGCTCGGCTTCCTTGGGCTGCCCTTGCCCACTTACGGCCACTCCTCCTCCTGTGGGGCCCACAACCTGTCCTTCATAGGGGCCCACGGCTGCTCCATTAGTGGGAGCCACGGCCACACTTCCTCCGGGGGCTCCACTTGTACCTGCTCCTACAAAACCATTACTAGAAGCATGCATATCATTAGGGACAAGAGAAGGGTCTACCTCACTTACCACCGTAGGCATTGGTGGACCATCGTAGCTCGTGCCACTTCTCAAGGAAATAGCATTGATCGACTTATGTTGTTGCGGTTGAGTGCCTTGCGATGGTAGAGAACCCGGCTTCCTTTGAGAACTAGAGGAAGCAAGTTGAGCCATTTGAGTTTCAAGCATTTTGATGGCCGCGTCTTTTGCTTGGTCGCTCTTTTGAATGTGAGCCATCATAGTCTCTTGTGTTTTAGCCATTTGCATCATCATGGCTCTCATTTCGCTCATAGGATCGGGAACCGGAGCGGCTTGCACGGGTGGTGGAGCATTTTGTGGTTGAAAATTGGGGCGATTGAAGCCCGGAGGGTTGTAGGGTCTCCGATTGTTATAAGGGCTGAAACTTTTGTGGAGGATTGTTGTGTGTTTGTTGTTGTGGAGGGTTCAAAACATTTTGGCTTTTATAGCTCAAATTCGGGTGATTTTTGTAACCCTCATTATAGTAGTTTGAGTAGGGGTTGTGTTGTGGATGTGGTTGAGATTGAAAAGCTAGAACGGGAGCGTACATACCTCGACATTCATGAGAAGTGTGACCGGAAATGCCACATGTATTGCAAGGCACGTCATGAGAAGTGTGCATAGCCGCCACCGTGTGTCCACTAGCATTTGAGGAAGTACTACCCGCTTGCATTTGACTCATTATCATCGCGGTCATGGCATCCATCTTAGCATTAAGCATGGCCACCGCGTCACCATCATTCTTACCTCCGCTTCTAGGGACATTCCTAGAGCTCCCGTATTGCGCATTGTGAATGGCCATGGCCTCGATCGTGTCAATGGCCTCCTCCACATCGATGTTATCGAACCTCCCATTAGCGGCGGAGTCAAGCACATGGCGAGAATCATTGTATAGACCGTTGTAAAATTGCATGACAATGAACCACTTGTCCATGCCATGATGAGGGCATTGACGTTGGAGTTCCTTGTATCGTTCCCATGCTTCAAAGAGAGACTCGTCTCCCCTTTGGCGGAAGCTCGTGATTTGACTCCTTAACATTGCGGTCTTTTCCGGAGGAAAATACTTTTGGTAAAATGCAAGCACGAGGGAGTTCCGATCAACGATCGCAAGAGCAACACGATTCAAGGAATTAAGCCACAACTTGGCTTTGTCTCGGAGGGAAAACGGGAAGAGCATCTCCAGAATTTGATCTTGAGTCACACCCGTTTGCTTTATCGTGGAGCAATAGTCACAAAAATTTTGGATATGCAAGTTAGGATCCTCACCGGGACTCCCTCCAAATTGAGTGCGCTCAATCAAGTTGATGAACGCGGGCTTTACTTCAAAGTTGTTGGCGGCAATATTGGGCGTAGCATTGCCCGTAGGAATTTGATCCGCGGTCGGCCTAGAATGATCCGAAAGCTTCACCATTTTCTTTGGCTCGGGTGTAGCTTGAGCTTCTTTATCGGATGAAGTAGAAGAGGAAGTAGCTTCCAAGTCCTTTAGCAAGTTCTTGCGCCTTAAAAATGTACGCTCTGGTTCCGGGTCAAACTGAATTGCCAAACCTTTTTGAGACGTACGCGTTTGCCTGGGCATACAAAAACACTAGAGGCAACTTTAAGTAACGGCCTCAAGGAATTGAGGTTCCTTGAGACAAAGAGTAACAATGAGAAAAGAACCAAATAAACAACAAAAACAAAAGCCGTCTCCCCGGCAACGGCGCCAAAATTTGATAGGAGTCGTCGCACTCTCCTAATCAAAAATAATACCGAACTCAGCACTAGGGTAGCTAGGGTAAGTCGGGTCGAAATCCACAGAGAGACGGTCGTAATGTTGGTTATTTTGGGTGATTCTAGTCTTGGTTCGAGTAGTTGAGGTTACTAAAGCTATAGCGAAAGAATAAGGGATTTAAACGATTAGGAAAAGGTCTAGGGAATCGGGTTAGGCAATGGGTAAGTCAAAGCCAAGGATGATGATCGGAATGAGTAGGTATCGCACATACTAAGAATAACACTCGGCCTCTCGGTCTTAAGCTCCTCTAGGTCTCGAATGCGGGCTCTCGCAACTTACAAACGAGGGTCCTAATGTTTAGTCTCGCGCCTACCCTAGAACTAGGCTTTCGTTCTTAAGTTCAAGGGTGCTAGATACTCGCTAAAACGTGATCAAGGAATCAATGAGAGCAATCAAGCAAAGACTAAACAAAGCATGACAAAACCTAACTCAACAAGATCATCAAAAACAACCAAGACAAAAACCCATGCTTCACCTTTCTCCCTAGATGAAAAGACTACCCACGCATGACGGAAATGATAATCAAAGCAATTGAAATAGATGAAAACATGATCACAAACAATATAAATTGAATTCACAATCAAAAAGGGAGAAGTAGAAAGCAATACCAATCAGAAATTCCAAGAGTAAAAGGATGAATTCAAACAACAAAACCCAAATAGAAGATCAAACTAAAGCAATCCGAGACGGGAATTGAAATTACAAAATTATAAAAGTATGAAACCTAAGTTTTCTTGAGAATGAACTTTAAGGTGTTGAGAAAGTGCTCCGAAAATTTCGTCCAAAAATAATGTGTTTTGATCCTTCAAATAGACGATGTATTTAAAGCCAACGAAGAGTCACAAGTCGTCCCTGACCTCCGGGACGAGTGTCCCGACCGGGACAAGGTGAACCCGACCGGGATGGTGCTGTCCCGTGCTGTTCAGTTCAACTCCTCATTTTGGCACTTCTTTGCCTTAGTTTTTCTTTGCTTTCTTCTCGTCCCAAGGCATAGGGACGAGGCCTACATCATCCCAAGGGGTAGGGACAAGGCTTAGGATGATCATGTGAGTTTCAAATCCCGTCCCAAGGTCTCGGGACACCTTCATTTGTTGAAACGAGGCTCGTGCGCAACCGAAACGCAACGAAACCAACTCGAATCACCTCGAAACTTCACGAAACTTCACGAAACCTCCCGAATAGCATCCTAAACTCCAAATAGCTGCTTATACCTGCAAAATGGACACAAAAACGCAGCAGAGCCAAAACGGAGAGAAATAGGAAGCGAAACGCATGTAAAAGTGCGGGAAACGCGAAGTAAAGCTCGTGAACAAGGGGCTATATATAAGTAAATATCTGAGACATCAGACGTAAGAATGATAGGCCTAGTAGGAAGCGTAAAGTAGCTGATGTTGCTAGTAGTGCTGAGGGTGGTGTTCGGACGCGTGGTCGTCGCGCAGTAGAGGCTAGTGGTAGTTGTGAGCGAGGTGAGGATAGGAGTGCTGGCATTTCTGCTGAGGTGAGTTCTGACGAGTCTGGAGATGATCCTGTTGTTGATAAGCCAAGACGAGGTCCTCCCCGTCGACTTGAGAATGCTTTTGAGGATGTTCCTGAGCCCGAGGAGGAGCAGGAGGATGATGAGCAGGTTGCGGATGACGCGGCTGAGGCTTCCGTCGGAGGTGAGGTTGCAGGTGATGTTGGAGGTGGCGTTGATGGTGCTGATGTTGGGCCGGCTGCTGCGCAAGATATGTTTATGGGCGTGGTTGATGAGCTAGGCTTGAGGCCATCATTTGCCCATGGGCCGAGATTGTGGGCAAATGTTGCCAAGGATTGGGACGGTGTGAGCTTAGTTTGGAACCCGTTGGAGCACCTGTCTACTCGGGTGATGGTTGGCTTCAAGTTGGGTATTATGAGGACCTTCTCTGGTTTCCGCACTGTCATGGATGCTTTTAACCAGAAGTTGTCCCCTGAATCGCAGAAGATAATCCTCGGCACGGCTTTTGGTCCGTTGGTGACGAAGTGGAGGGAGGCGCGTAAGAAGAATGTGAATTCTCATCTTTCTGTGCTTCGAGCGTTGCTAGACAGATTTTGGGATACCACTAATACCTTCCATATGCCTGGATACGAGGTTGGCATTACTTTTTCATCTCTTGCGATTGTTTCGGGGCTTCCTCACGGAGATGAGGTGATTTCGTGGGACAAAGCGCGTCCTACTATCTCTAGTGCAACGGTTGTTCGTTTGATTGGAGGCGGTATTAGATGTGCGAGGGACGAGCGGAACACATTTCAGCCTCGGACGTCATGGATTGATGATTACTTCAAAGGCCATGGGAAGAAGCAGGTGAGTGAGGTGAGTCACGAGCAGAATGCTCGGTTGTGGCTATGGTGGTTTCTGTCGACCACTCATTTTGGGGATAAAGGCGAGCGGCGTCATTCTTTGCTTTAATGGCGTTGAGGAACTTGTCTAGGTTGGGTGATTTTGACTGGGTGACTCCTGCCATGGGTCTCTTGATTAGATTTTGTAGGGACGCAGTTCGTCCTGATCAGGTCGATGATGGGTCCCAACCGTCCTTGGTTGGCCCTGGCCTGCTGATGGAGGTATGATTGCTTTGCTCTCTCCTTTTTGTGGTGTCTTATTGCTTCGTCGCTTGTTATTTCCTCCTTTGGTGATGTATTTTCTGTTTTTCCGCAGTCTTGGTGTTATGCTCATTTCCCGTCGCTGCTTCCTGACAAATTTGCCGTGAAGGCGAAGTATCCTGCTTTTCATGCCTATGCGACGGCAAATAGGAAGGGTATTCGCTTGACTTATGATGCTGCTCGAGTGCGGTTCAACGAGATGACCGTTGATAAGGTAAAAGGAGTCTGTATTCTTTTTATGCTTTGTGTAACACCCGGTGTTGTCCGAGGTTATTCTGGCCGGGTACCCCATTGAAGAGGTTCATGTGTTGGCTCAAGTGACATAGTGCTTAAAAGGATTGTAAGTACTACTCATATCAACAAGATGCATCTTCTTTTCTGGTGGCTCATCTTAAGAACTCTTCGGTTAAGCGTGCTTGCTAGAGAGTAGTCTTAGGATGGGTGACCTCCTGGGAAGTTCTCAGGATGCGCACGAGTGAGGACAAAGTCTTGTTGGAAAGGGCCGTGTTGGTGCATGGGCGATGTCGTAACTGGCGAGCTACCGTGAATGACATTTCGGCCTTTAGTTGGGGCCGGGGTGTTACAAATGGTATCAGAGCAACCCGGCGACCGTGTGGTCGAATCTTGTGTCTTGTTGGCCAGGTACGCACCTAGCTGGGGAGGATTCTGGAATGCTATATTGTAAGTAGCGACCAGGCGCAACGAGGACGTTGCGTTCTTCAAGTGGGGGTGTGTAACACCCGGTGTTGTCCGAGGTTATTCGGGCTGGGTACTCCATTGAAGAGGTTCATGTGTTGGCTCAAGTGACATAGTGCTTAAAAGGATTGTAAGTACTACTCATATCAACAAGATGCATCTTCTTTTCTGGTGGCTCATCTTAAGAACTCTTCGGTTAAGCGTGCTTGCTGGAGAGTAGTCTTAGGATGGGTGACCTCCTGGGAAGTTCTCAGGATGCGCACGAGTGAGGACAAAGTGCGCTGGAAAGGGCCCGTGTTGGTCTGTGGGCGATGTACGTAGCCTGGCGAGCTACCGTGAATGACATTTCGGCCTTTAGTTGGGGCCGGGGTGTTACACTTTGTGTTCATGCTTTGCTTGCGTTTGTGAATCTTGATTCATTTCTTGTTTTTGTAGTTTGTTCGTAACCCTTGGGCAAAAAACGAGAATGTCCCTGCATCGATTGCGACTCGCTTTGCTCTACGCGATACACAGAGGTTGTACATTGCGACTCAGTATGACTCGTACTAGTTTTTAGGCGAGCGTCTGTCAGCACAGACGGCTAGGGGCGAGTTTGTTGTGCCTGTGGCCCCTCCTAAGGTCCTCTTCGTACAGACGCCCGATGCTGATATTCGCCGCGACGTATATCACGAGGGTGAGTCGGAGTCCCTGTTGAGGCTAGATGAGGACTATACGTCGTGGGCGCGCCTTGCTTTGGCGCCTGCCGTGATGGAGGTGTATTTTTGTTTTTGCATTTGTTTCGTATATATTTGCTTGTTCAAAAAGCAAAAATTGACCGCGATTTTTGTATCTTGTAGCCACGTGACCCTGACCTTGAGGTCCAGCCTCCTCCGTTTTATGAGGGTTTGGATTTTGAGCATGATGGTGGCTGTCGGCATTTGGTCGTACTGCCGCAGTGCTTATCTGCGGTGGCTGACGCTGGTATGGATGGTTGGAGCCCTCGGGTGAAGCAGGTATGACTTGTCTTCTATGCTTGCGTGTTATGTAGTATATAGCCCCCAGTTTGAGTTAGATTTTGAGGTAAAATCGTTAGTCAAACTTTGCTGGAGCTGCGTTTGATTATAGCCCCCAGTTTGAGTTAGATTTTGTCCTAAAATCGCTAGTCAAACTCGAATGAAGCGGCCTTTGATTATAGCCCCCCAGTTTGAGTTAGATTTTGTCCTAAAAGCGCTAATCAAACTCGAATGAAACTGCTTTTGATTATAGCCCCCAGTTTGAGTTAGATTTTGTCCTAAAATCGCTAATCAAACTCGAATGAAGCTACTTTTGATTATAGCCCCCAGTTTGAGTTAGATTTTGTCCTAAAATCGCTAATCAAACTCGAATGAAGCTGCTTTTGATTATAGCCCCCAGTTTGAGTTAGATTTTGTCCTAAAATCGCTAATCAAACTTTGTTGAAGCTGCTTTTGATTATAGCCCCCAGTTTGAGTTAGAGTTCGTCCTAAAATCGCTAATCAAACTCGAAGGAAGCTGCTTTTGATTATAGCCCCCAGTTTGAGTTAGATTTTGTCCTAAAATTGCTAATCAAACGTTGTTGAAGCTGTTTTTGATTATAGCCCTCAGTTTGAGTATATGAAGGCCGTATTTGTTTGCAGGTGACTCTCGATGTCCACAAGAATTTATGGAGAATGGCCAACCGTTGGCGAGTGGCGTTGAATGATAAAGCGGTCGCGCTTTGCAAGGCTGAGAAGTATGTGACCGACTTGCAGGGTACACTTGGGCAGAGTCAGATAGAGTTAGGGCGGGCTCGGGCTTCGAGGACTCAACGTGAGCAGGAGTTAGCTGCTTGTCGTGCTGAGATTGATTCACTGCGCGCAGAGCTTAGTCGTCGAGATCAAGCTAGTTGATTTGGGATGTATGCTAGGATTGTTGGCTTATTTTATGGACATGGTTTATTTTGTGGTTGTATTTTGCATGTGGTTGTATATGTAGGCGTGTAGGAGTTCGCGCGAGGTCAATTTTGTGACCGCGGCTTGACGCGAGAAGGCCCTGTGACCTCGTGTGCGTGCTTTGGTATTTTGTATGGTCGTGTTTGTAGGAGTCGTATGGCGTTGATTTGTGGCCATGGCTTGATGCGAGTATGTTCCGCGACCTCGTATGCGTGCTCTGGACATGTAGCAGGTTTACTTTTTGATTATGGTAAACGCCCTTGCTGGCGTAGCTTTTGCGATTGATGATCATGTGTGAGGTGCCATGAGCCTTGTTGGCTATCTTGCCTCGTTTTGTAGTATGACCGTTTGTGTAGTCGTTTGTGTTTGAAGCCCCCGTGACTTGCTCATTTTGCGTTCCTGCATTAGACTGTTAGTCGTAAAAAGAATACAAATCTCGATTGAGATTTTCTTATTCGTAATAAAAGTATGCATGCTTAAAATATTTGTACAAAATATGCCGTTTTGAGAAAAATATTTTGAGTCCGTAAAAGACGCTTTTTGACGTTCGTAAAAATGTGAATTTAAGCACGTCATGCTTTAATATAAGTTCGTGAAAATGAGACGATTAAATTTTGTGAGACCGTAAAAGGTGTTTTTGACGTTCGTAAAAATGCGAATTAAGAACGTCGTGCGTTAACGTAAGCTTACGAAATGTGACGATTAAATTTTGTGAGACCGTAAAAGGTGTTTTTGACGTTCGTAAAAATGTGAATTAAGAACGTCGTGCTTTAACGTAAGGTTATGAAATGCGACGATTTGAATTTTGTCAAAATGTATGTGCAAAATAATAGTCGAAAATCGATGATAAAATGACACAATACGAAGTAAAGCCGGGTAGCGACGACGTAATCGATAATACGCCGTAAAAATGAGAGACAGCGGTGCGTAGGCTGTAAAGGTTTCTCTGCAACTCGTAGGCTGCAAGACGGTGCGCAGTCGTCGCATCAATGTCAGAAAACGACCGAAAATCGCCTGTACACCAACGATTCTCACCAAAATCGCCAGAAAACAGGCGATTTATGTGATAAATCGCCAGTTATCTGGCGATTTTTGTGTAAATCGCCAGTTTTCTGGCGATTTTTTTGTTGTTTTTCTGCTTTTTGTTTTGATTTTTTGGCTAATCGCTGGTTTACTAGCGATTATACTTCGTGTCGTTGCCTCTTGAAGACGTTGCCTATAAGAAGGATGCTCGTGTTAGTTCATTCCTCCATACCTCAATCATACATCATACTACGTCTTACTTTGCAATTACATTACTCGTATTGTAATAGTATTCATAATATCCCGCAGAGCGTTGTCCTTTTTTGTGAGTAATGGAGCATTTGGAGGGGCTTGTGAGAGTATGGTGTGCTATGCTGTCGGGAATCGAGAAAAGGAATCTCAGGGGTTGTGGCCTGGGCATTTTCCTAGGTTTAAGGCAGGTTCGGATGGAGCCTGAGTTCCTGGATGCCTGTCTGTATTACTGGGACCTGGCTTACCATGTATTTCGCTTCCCTGACGGGGAAGTTTGTCCCTTGGTCGAGGAATTTGCTGCCATCGGGGGTTGGACCCGCACTGTTACTCCAGTGTGTGTTCGTCAGGAGCTTGGTTATCAGAGAACCATGCAAAACTTTCTTATGATGACGAGGCCCGAGACGAAGGACTTGTTCCTAGATGGGAGCTTGAATATCATCCAACTTTGCCAGCGGTTCATGGATTATGATAATGGGCACATTGGCGCTGTTGCTCGCAGGAGAGCCCTGGCCCTTTGCCTTGTGCACTGTTTCATGTTCCCCGATTCAGTGGACGGGATGGGGTTTGGCGAGGCGCGTTTGGTCTGCGTTGTGCAGCAGATGGAGATGGGGTACAACCCTGCGGCGCTGATCCTAGCGGAGACGATCTTAGGCCTAGATGATCGGGCGTGTAATAGAGCGCATGCCTATCGTGGTTGTCCTCTCATTTTGCAGGTATGGCTGATGGAGCGTTTGAGCGTACTTGGAGCCATCCCCTACGGTGTATCCTACACGATGGCAGGCGTAACGAGTCGGGGTTTGAGGTGGATGGGCCCCAATGGCCGTCCTCGTGATTACTTCTCCACCTTTGTGAGGGCGTCGTCCATTCATTGGGTTGTGCCATGGTGGGAGGTTACCTCCGTGACGGGCAGTGCGGTTGGCGATGGTCCTTCCGGGGTCATGCTATGCGGTTTTGACATTGGGGTGTTTATCCACCCCCTGAGGGTGAGGAGGCAAACGGGCTATGCTCAGTTCATCCCAGGTCAGGACACCACGATCCAGGATCTGGTTGTGCTTAATAACCAGATCACTGATGCATGGTCGCGAGGATGGATTATGCGTCCCCGGTGGCAGGTGGCAGGGATACCGGCCACGGTGAGGGTTTCGAGGTCGTATATCCGGTGGACTACGGCCACATCTGCTCGTCAGAGGGCCCGCCTTCGTGCTATAGAGCAAAATGAGCCACCGCCGACGTCAGCCTTTGATCCAGTACGTTTTGGTCGCGGAAGTCACGGGAGCTCGAGCTCTGGGAGTGCAGCGTCCATGGAGACGGAGCTCAGTCATCTTGGCTTCATCATGGTTAATGCTCCGGGCCAGGATGGTAGCGATCGTGCCCCGCATATGGGTTGAGCCCTCCTTTCTCTCAGTTGTGAAGAATGATGTCTGCTTGTGCTGTTGTCTGGTCACTGGTTGTATGCTTGTTGTTTTCCCTTTTTTGTTTTTAATTCCCTAAAGCCCGAAGGTCATGCCGGGTTTTGTAATGTTGGTAGGGTTGTAGTGTTTGGTGAGGCTCCCGACTAGGAAAATCCAAACTGTACTGCTTTGCTTTTTATAATAAAACTAAAGTTCTTTGTATGTGACTTGCCTTTCTTCCTTTTAAAATTAAAGACTTGCATTTTTGAATTTTGTTGGTTATACCCTTAACCTCGGGTGTCTTGGGCATGTTGTTTTGTGTTGAATGTCGGCTGTGCTTTTGAAAAGCTGCCTACGTATCCATATGAATGGAATCAAGCCGGCGTAGTTCGGAGTTGTGTTTTGCTTTTTGTGATGTGTGTGCATGTTTAGGGGCATGCCGGCCCGTGAAATTGTGTTTAATTACATGTTATAAATACATTGCAAGTGTTTCAAGGGTAGTACTTCTTTAGCTGGTCGAGATTGGTGGCCCGATTGAACTCCTGACCGTCAGTCGATTAATTTATTTGCTTCCTCCTGTGTAGATTTCTTTGACGAGGTAAGGTCCAGCCCAGTTTGGTTTGAACTTTCCTCGCGGGTCAACAGGAAGTGGCGCGCGCACTGACTTCAACACTAGATCTCCCACTTTTATGTTTCGTGGTCGAATTCGCTTGTTGAATGCTCTTTGTAGTCGTGCTTGGTACATTCGCACAATGCTTAAGGAATTTCGCCTGCGTTCGTCTAGGAGCATCAGTTGCTCGTTGCGTTCGCGAGCCCGATGCTTACGGGATGCTACTTTCCATCAGTATTCGTAGGGATTTCATTTCGATTTCTACGGGTTGTACGGCTTCCATGCCGTAGGTGAGAAAGTAAGGCGTCATGCCTGTGGTTGTGTGTATGGTTGTGCGATACCCCCATAGTGCAAATGGAATTTTGTTGGGCCAGTCCCGACAACTGTCGATCATTTTCTCCAGGATGGTGACTACGCTTTATTTCTTTGCTTCCCAGCTCAGATTGGTTTGGGGTCGGTAAGGGGAGGATCTGTGATGTTGTATGTTATATTTGGCGAGTATGGCTTCTGCTTCGCCTTGAAAAAGTGAACCTTGATCGCTTATAAACTCGTGCGGTATGCCGTATCGGCATATGATGTTTGTTTGTATGAATTTGGCAACCTCTTTTGAGCCGAGGGTGCGAAAAGACACTGCTTCTACCCACTTTGTGAAATAGTCGATTGTTACTAGTACGAAGCAGTGTCCTCCTGCTCCGATGGGATGATTTTTCCTATCACGTCAATGCCCCAAGTTGAAAAGGGCCATGGAGATGTGAGGCTGTATAGTGGTGAAGGAGGTACATGTTGCACGTTACTGAATATTTGACAATTATGGCAGTGTTTGACATAGTGAATGCAGTCTGCTTCCATGGTCGTCCAATACCATCCTAGTCGTAAGATTTGCTTGCATAGGGCTCTTGCGTTCATGTGTGGGCCACATTCGCCATCGTGTACTTGGGCAATGATTTCCTGCCCTTTCTTATAATCGACACACATGAGTAGAGCGCCTTGGGGTGTCTTTTTGAGTAACTGTCCCATTTCTAGTACGAACTGGGAGGCAAGGAGTCTAATGGCTCTTTTACCGCGTTTGTCGGTGTCGGGAGGATAAGAATTGCTTGTTTTGTAGTCAAGTATGGCTTGGTACCATGGCTCTGTTTGTTCTGCTTCGTCGATGTCAATGGTGTGGATGTATGCGGGCTCACCACGTCTCTCGACGACAATGGGTAGTGTGTCAACATTTGGTGGCATGTTGAGAAGGGATGAAAGCTTTGACAGTGCGTCGGCAAATTGGTTTTCTTCCCTTGGGAGGTGATAGAATTCTATGCAGTCGAACTCTGTCAGGAGTGTTTGTATTTTTGCTTGGTATTTTGCAAGGGTTTCGTTCATGATTTTCCATGCTCCTGTCACTTGATTTATGATGAGGAAGGAGTCTCCATGCACTCGTAGGTGCTTTATGTTGAGGGCCATGGCTGCTTGCAAGCCGTAAATGCAGGCTTCATACTCTGCGGCATTGTTGGTGACGTTAAAGTCGTGCTTGATTGAGATGGGTGTATGATCGCCATTAGGAGATATTAGAAGTATTCCTACGCCGTAGCCGCGGTAGTTTGAGGCTCCATCGAAGTAGAGTTGCCAGTACTCAGTTTCGATAGCGAAAATTCCATCGTCAGGGAATGACGTTGTGTTAACTTTAGGTTGTTCGATGATAGCATTCTCTGCGAGAAAATCTGAAACAGCTCAACCCTTAATGACTTTCAAAGGCAGGTATTTGAGTTCATACTCGGCTAGCAGTAGTGTCCATCTGGCCATACGGCCGTTTAATACTGGCTTTTCAAACAAGTATTTGAGTGGGTCCATTAAGGAATACACCCTGGTTGTGTGCGCGAGGAGGTAGTGCCTGAGCTTTTTGGTGGCTAAGACTAGAGCGAGACAACTCTTTTCCACAGGTTCGTAGCGAGTCTCATAATCTTGGAATTTCTTGCTAATGTAGTAGATTGCTCTTTCTTCGTTGTTAACCTCCTGGGCGAGCATGGCGCCCATGGCGTTTGGTGTAGTCGTCAGGTAGAGCGAAATAGGTAGATCTTTCTGGGGTGGTACCAGAACAGGTGGATTGGTGAGTAGGGTTTTGACTTTGTCGAATGCTTGTTGACAGTTGTCGCCCCATTTTGTGTGTTCTTCCTTTTTTAACTTCTTGAAAATTGGTTCGCAGACCATCTTGAGCTTGCTAATGAATCGAGAGATGTATTGGACTTGTCCCAAGAAACTCCTGATCTCATCAATGTTGCTTGGAGGTTTCATCTCCATTATGGCCTTGATTTTGACAGGGTCGATCTCGATTCCACGTTGGCTTACAATGTGACCCAATAACTTGCCTGATGTAACCCCAAAAGTGCATTTCTGTGGGTTCAGTCGCATTTTGTATTGCCTGATTCTGGTGAAGAATTTACGGAGATAGGTAATGTGATCTTCCCTTTGCTTTGATTTTATAATCATATCGTCGACATAGACCTCTACTTCCTTATGCATCATGTCGTGTAGCAGGGTAGTGGCGGTACGTTGATAGGTGGCGCCTGCGTTAATGAGTCCGAAAGGCATGACAGTATAGCAGTATGTGCCCCAGGGTGTTACAAAGGTGGTTTTAGACATGTCGTCTGTCGCCATTTTGATTTGGTTGTATCCTGCGTATCCATCCATGAATGATAGTAACGCGTGATCAGCAATGTTGTCCAGAAGTATGTCCATGTGAGGCAGTGGGAAATCGTCTTTGGGGCAAGCCTTGTTTAGGTCCCGAAAGTCTGCGCATACTCGTATCTTTCCATTTTTCTTCATGACTGGGACCATATTTGATACCCAGTCTGAGTATTCGATGACTTGGATAAAACCCGCTTGTATTTGCTTTTCGATCTCTTCCTTGACCATGAGAGACCATTCTGGTTTAATACGGCGGAGTTTTTGTTTAACAGGCTTGGCACCTGGTTTGAGTGGGATGCAGTGTTCGGCAATTTCGCGGTCAATGCCGGGCATGTCCTTGTAGGACCATGCGAAGACGTCTTTGAATTCTGTGAGTAGCTCGATGTATGTAGCTTTTTCTTCCATGCTTAAGGAAGCTCCTAGCTGTAGTTTTCGAGGTTCTTCTGGTGTTCCTATATCGAATATTGTTGTATCCTCGATAATGGGGGCTTGCTCGGGTTTTGAAACGATGTTTGCAATGTATTTATATAATGCAATGTTGCTTTGTTTAATGTTATCGCCAGCATTGGAAAATGCAGATTTTAAAGGAAAACAAGGCAAGTAGTAACCAGAAACGTTGTTATTATTATTGTTTTCAAAAGCAGTTACATTTGAAGATAGCTCAGACAGGGGAGCTTTGAACAACCTTAGAGACTCTAGTTCTTTGTCTATGTCTATCACATCAGGAATATAGCCTGGAGGCTTAGTTGGGGTGAAAGACTTGAAGTGACGGCGCGGGAGCCTAAACTCTATGATGGATTTGTTGTCAGGATCCTCGTCCTCGTTTTCTTCAGAGTCAGAGTTTTCGAAGGTGTAGCCTTCTCCAGTAGTGATTTTGAAAGTGCGACCTTGCTCATCGGTCCACTGAAGAGTCTTTGACCATCCGTCGTGTGTCTTTTTCTCAAACGGGACGATCAGGTCGGTGGGGTTGAAGTTGTGGTTGCGGAGGATGTCAGAGACTAGTTCGATTCCGGCGATAGTGCATGAGAAGAAGTCTTTGGGCATTTTGCTCATACCCTCCTTGACGAAGTATTTGTCAGTGAAGATGTGATATGGTTCCATGTGGAAGTCACGACATCTCTTACGGTCTTTGAATGCCTGTTCCCCACGGGTAACTTCGTAGGACCATGGTACGTAACCTAGGCCCATGGTTGGCCATTTGTTATCGTTATCCTTCACATAGAGTGCTGCAATTTCTTCCTCGCGAGTCAATGCGCAGATGTCAAAGTCAAAATCAAAACCATAGGTGATGTCTGGGGTTTCGGTGCTTATTCTTGCAGTGTCATTATCGAGCTTCTGCTGCTGTAGGGAAGCTCGGAAGTTTGAAGCGTGGATGGTGACGATCTCGTCGTCCAGGGGAAGCTTAACTTTTTGGTGTAAGCTTGAGGTGACTGCTTTGGTTGCATGGATCCAGGGTCTACCCAATAACATGTTGTATGCGGGGGGTATGTCGATTATCTGGAATTCAGTTTTCCTTATGACAGGTCCTGTCATGATAGGAAAGGAAATAGTTCCTTTTATGCTGCGGCGGGTGCCATCGTAAGCTCTGACGCCATCGGCACAGGGAATGAAGTTATTTTCCTTGATTCCTAGCTTTTTAGCTGTTTCAAGGGGCAGGACGTTGACTGCGGATCCGTTGTCGATGAGGACGACGGGTAGTGTCATGCCATGGCATTCTACGTTTATGTAGAGTGCTAGGTTGTGCGTGCCTCCGAACGGCGGGAGGTCTTTGTCAGAGAAAGTGATGGCGTTGGTTTGCCATTCACGAGTGATGTGGCTGATGAGTTTTTCAGGTGACATTTCCGTTGTCATAGGGGTGATTTGCAGGGCTCGATAAAGGGCTCCGCGGTATTCTAGTGATTCCCCAGAGTCGCCAGTTGAGATATCCGCTTTTGTTTTGAGGAGTTTACGAATTGAGTCTCCATTTCGGGCATAGGTCTTTGAGGTGGCGCTTGACGATGCTACGTCAGTTTGCCGTTGAATTGGTGTAGTAATTGTAGGTGTGGGTGTAGTCACTGTAGGCGGTGGCGTAGTCATTGCGGGCGGTGGCGTTACCTTGTTTATGACTATACCCTTGTTTTTGTCCTGGCTAGTTGTTTTTGACGGGAAACCCGGGGGTTCAAGTAGACTCAGTGAGGCTCTGTACGGACGACCGGAGCGTGTCAGGTAGGCTATCTCGTCGTCGCTGTCGGACAATCTGATCGGGTATTTGCGAGGCACTTTCCCGTATATCCCTGTGGGCTGTTGATCTTCTTCTTCCTCTTCTTCTGGAGGGAAAAGGTAGCCATTATTGTCTATCCGATTATCTTCCTCATCAGAACTATCCCAGATACCATTGATTTCGTGGTCGCTTGAGACAATCAGGTGAAACGATCGAGGATGGGGTGTGTACCTACGAAGATGGTGTGGGTATGCAGGGGGTTGAGTTGGTTTGAGGGTTTAGGACCCGGAGAAGGTTTCTCGATGGTATTGTCATCGATCAGGTCTTGAACTATGTTTTTTAGGCGGAAGCATTGTTCGGTGTCGTGTCCTTTTCCTCTGTGGAATTCACAGTAGGCATTTTGATCCCATGATTTAGGCTTTTTGTCCTGAGGAGGCTCGCTAGTAGGTCCTAGGAGTTGAAGTACATTTCGGCTCACAAGTCTTTGCAGTGCCTTGGAGTAAGTCATGTAGATTGGGTCAAAGTTTCGTTGTGGCTTTGACGAAGTCTGCCCTGCAGATGAGTACGATGCCTTAGGAGGAGGTGCAGTGTATTTTGTTGGCGTTGGGGCGGCCGCTAGTGCTTCCAAGGCGTTAATCACGATGGAATCGCTCGATTTAGTGACGGCTCGTGATGAGTCGCCACAGTAACCGCGACCTGTAGCCTTGGTTAGCTTTTCTTTGCGGAGACCATCTTCGATTAGTTCACCCCCAGCGCTGAGCGAAGAGAAATTGTCAAAGTTGCCATAACGCAAATCTTTGTTGATGCGAAGTCAGGTTGTTGATGAACTTGGTGATTAGTTCTGTATCCTTAGGACGGTTGGGTATTTGGGCACTGAGTTTCTTCCAGCGTGTAAGGTATTCAGTAAAACCTTCATTGTCCTTTTGTGCAAGAACTTCCAGAGTACGTAGCGAGACTTGAGTATCGTTATTGTCATGATACTGATTGTCGAACTGGACTGTGATTTCTTTGAAGGTAGTAACCTTGTGTGGGTCCAAAGCATAGAACCAGGCTCTAGGTTGTGCATCCAGCGAATGTGGAAATAGAGTAGCCCAGGCTGAGGGATCGACGCCCATGATGGCCATTTTAGCCTTGAAATCCTTGATATGCACAAGCGGACTTTCGTGACCCTTGAATATGGGGAGGTCACTGAGTGAGAGCTTGGCCGGTAGCAGGGACTTGACACTTTTTGGGACGTGTTCAGTTTCCTCATAGATGGAATATCCCTTTGAATTAGTGAGGCGTTCTTCCATTGAACGGATTCTTTTGGCATTTCGTTCAGCCTCTTCAGCAAGGTATTTGGCATTTTTCTCGGCCTCGAGCTTCTGCATTGTGGCCATCTGTTCGATTGCAGCAGTGAGGCGAAGGATTTTGTTGTTAAGCTGTTGGACATGTTCTGCGGTAACCACTGACGGGGGAGGAGTTGGGATTCCTCCGACATTTTCTTCATTGTTGAGTGCCATGGTAGTTTTTGGCTTTGATCTGTTGTAGGTACGTTTCTTTGGAGGTGGTGGAGGATTCAGATGACGGTCTTTAGTTCGTCGCGTATCCAGGACTTTTTAGGGAAATGAACCTGTCAGAGTTTCAAACCTTAGTGACCCCCAAAAAAAAAAAAGACTCAAAGAAGGGTCGCATTTGTAGTAAAGAAAAAGTAAAAAGTGTGCAAAGCGTGTGCAGGACTCGTGTTTTTAGCTTAAAAGACACGGGAAGCTTTTGAGGTAAGGATGCGTTGGCGCGTCCCCAGCCTCGAAGTAAATAAAGTTTGTATGATCACAACCTGATTAACCCAAGTTAGCGGTATGTTGCCAGGGGTTTATCGTTAAATCGTGATGTAAAAAGGAATCAAACCGAAGTAGCGATAGGCTAGTCGGCCTGAAGATGTTAAATTGGGTAAAAAGCGGCTGTTGTCCGCCTTTTATGTGTGACATAGGATGTCGGGCCATAATGACGATAAATCACCTGACCTGACATGTAAATCGACGGATTCGTGTTTGAACAAACCCGTGTTTTGTTTATTTTTGAAAGAGATAGTTTGTTTGAGTCGGGGCGACTAGCAAGTCACTCGACTCAGAGCTATCTCAAAAATGTAAAGGTGTTTGTCTTATTGAAATATCCGAAATGAATTGACATTTCCGGGTTTTGCTTTGCGAAATGTTTTTGCGATAAATGTATTATGACGATACGTCAGTCGTATAATGCATTTATGTTTTGTAAAGGACAGGAAATGTAGTGATTATTTCCGATCGATTTTGAACATCGTGATGTGTTGTTTGTCAGGTTCAGTTGACTATAGGCCAATGATCCCGACAGTATGTTTAAAAAGTATGCCTTTTTGGAAAATGTTTGAAAATGTATTTTCAAAACAGACGTAATGTGTCTTTGAAATGTTTTTGCATGCATTTGTTTAGAAGACGACCATAGCGAGGGTGCTATAGCTTTGGATTTGTACGTATAGACGCGGGTTTTTGGCTTTCAGGGTAAGGTTCCTTCCGGTCATTCCCGCAACGTTTGTGTAGAGTTATTCGCAAGATCACACACATCAGTGTGGATTCAATACGGGGTCTAGAGCGTTCGAGTTTGACTGCTACGATTCACTTGTACGGATGCCATACTTGTGATCGTGGAAGGGTGAGAGATCGACGTGTCCAGAGTATACTCGCTTAGGAAACGAGTTCTTACTTGGGGCCGTCCCTCGAAGGGTGTGGTTATGAATCAGGAGGATTCGACTCAAACGTACTATTGCCCAAATATCGAAAGCAGAAATGTTTTCAAAGTTTCAAGTTTCACTTCTTTATGTTTTTTTTTTTAAATAAAATGAAAAGCTAATTTTCAAAATAAATAAAAAAAAAAAAAACATGCTCGTCCTCAGCGGAGTCGCCAACTGAGGATACCGGACTTAGGGGTGATCCCTTCTCGACGCCCCGCTCGCGCCCGCCCTCGAAAAATGTGTCATGGGGCGGAATGCACGGCGCGGGAAAAGATGAATTTTGCAAGAAGCTTGCTCGCGGGAGCTTCGCCTTTTTAGTTGCTTGGCTCGCTCGAGCGTTCATTTGCTTAATGGGGGAATGTCATTGCATGTAATTGTGACAAAAAGAAATATAAAAAACCTTTTGAAATGTATTTTTGGAGTCGCCACCAAATATTAAAGAAATTTGGAACCTATTCAACGCGTCTTAAAATATAAGACACGGGTGTCTCAGATTTCAAGGTGCGTCGATACCTATCCGTCTGAGGTTATTGTGAAACCAGAGAGGATTCGGAGTGAGGTTACTTTTCGAAAGTTTTGACAAAATGTATTATGAAAACTGTAATAAAAAAGCCTACGTAAAAGTAGTCTTTACTAATTTGAAAACAAATGCTTTAATTTCGATATTTGGGCTAATAGGACGCTACGTACAAATGCAAACATATGACTCGATAAATATGTAGAATAAATGTAAGTCGTCAAAGTTATGACGATTTGCTATAGGAAATATATGTAAAATTACTACTTCATTGTATTTGAATTAATAACTAAACGTTATTCTCCGACTTGTGTTCAATTCTAAGATTTTGTAAAAACCCTCGGTTTTGCATGTTCAAGAGACTAGTTGAAACGGTACAGTTAAATGTCGAATCCGTGTTTTAGTCATAATTTAATGCAAGAATCGAGAATTTGCATAATGTAAAAGTGGTGTTTAATTTAATGATTTTGAGTCGTTTGTTTATGCGATATTGGCGAGGTTTAGACGAATCTTTCGATCCGAATTACTACAATCGTATTGCGAATACGGGTTCGTTAATGCCAATATCGGGGTGGGTTAAGGTAACCCTATAAGTCTCGAACGTCCAATCGGAAGGTAAAATTTCTTTACCTTGAAATGAAAAGACGGTTTAGAGTGGAAATTTATAAGTGCGAGAGGCTTTATATATGTGTATTAGTATTATATTGAATTGAATTGATTGTAAGTGAGTTGTTGTTATGAATGTTGATGTAATTGTTGTTGTTTTTGATCAAATAAGGGCTGCTATTTATAGCAAATGTTTCGTGTTTTATGCCTAGTTGCTCAGAAAATCGCCAGAGAACCAACGATTACTCACAAAATCGCCAGAATGTCAGAGGGGAGGGGGAAAATCGCCAGAAGACTGGCGATTTTCATGAAAATCGCCAGTATTCTGGCGATTTTCAGCCTCCTCTCTGACAGATTTGTAGCGCCGTACACGTTATCGTAGGTGTGTAAGATGTATTTGGCGAGTTGATTGACTTTTGAGGCCTTTGGTACGTATAATTGATACAAGTTGATCAATCAACTTGATTTTTGGTTCGATTTTCGTGTTTCGTGTTTCGTATTTCGGTTTTTCGTCGTGTTTTTCGATCTTGGCTCGAAGTAAAATAATATTGTAATGCATTATTTTACGACCTTGTGGGATTTTGTTTTGTAAGAATGTGACTTGGAACGCGTTTTGATCCGTTTCGTGTGTTTGGGCCTTCTTGCGTGTTTTGGGCCGTTCTTGTGTGTTTGGGTCGTTTTTGTGTTCTCGGGCCATTTTTGTGAGGCGTCTTTGTGTCGTGCTTGTGCGTATTGTGTCGACTTACGATTAAAATGACTAAATTAATATTCATTTTTACGAAATATGCAAATTCAATTTAATATGTTAAAAATGACTAAATGTTTTAGACACTTATGTACCGTTTCGTCTCATTTTAAAACATGCATGAAAATTCTTTTCGTCATCGGGTTTGTTTTTGGGGGGGTACGGATACGGGTATCTACAACGATATACCGTTAACTTGGGCCAATCGCACTCTTCAAACAACGAGTCAGAAACGTGTCAACACGTCTTTAGCTCAAACCTCTTTCAAACTACTTTCACAAAATCCTCATCACATTTTTGAAATAACCTTTTTCAAAAATCCTTCATTCGAACCAAATGGCCCATAGTCATGACGGTTTGATCTTGACAAAACAGTCTCTTCACAACACCCTAGAGTAATCACTTTATTCTCGTGACATTTCCAAAACATAAATGAATTACATGACCCACAGTCATTGTAACCCATTTATTACCAAGCCTTTTCAAACCCGAGAGTGTTAACCCATTCTCGTGGACCTTCCTTTGAAAACAAAATCAATCAGCTCGCGGCCTTTTAACATCTCTTTTGAAATAAACATCTTTCGACATCCATGGTTCAAATGGCCTATCGCCATTTTGATCCAAAAATCTCTCCGGGAATGAACCAACATCATCTCTTAGTTTCTTCACGATTAGACGAGGTGGCGCACAGTCGCTTCTATCTAACTCTCTTCCAAAACCAGCTGTATGAAAACGATCAGAACCATTTTTATCACATTTCAAACACCCTTGATTCGGATAGCCTATCGCTGCTCCGAATCGACTCACATTTTCACCGACAAACCGCTAATACGGGCTTATCAGATTCGATCTCTAAACACCCTTTACATCGAGCCAAAATGTGACAACACGTTTTTGCTCAACAAAACATCCCGCTTTTCGCCGAAAACAAAACTTTTGCAAAATCAAGGTCAAATCTAAGTATGCGTGAACCGAGTCCCGACGCGAGCATCAACCACAACCGAGACATGTGCGTCTCGAGCACCCAGCGAAGAATCCATCAAGGCGCAGCCGACGATCTCACGGATCACCTCAAGAATTTCGAGTCTTTTCAATACGGGTCGAGTTTCTAAGGTTTGAGTCAATATCTATCAGTCTAGGACAATCGAGTCTCCGACGTACAACATTTTTAACAAATCGATAAAGGAATAAGTTTGCCTACAACCCAGCTTCCTTTTTTACACACTTTTCCCATAAAAGACACAATTTTCCACCAACATACATTGCATCCCAGGAACAACTATCCTAAGGAGGTCTAGGCCGAGTACGAAGGTCCAAGTCAATAACTAAATCAAAGACACAAAGACAAGAAAGCTTCCGACTACTAAACACCTAAGGTCCGGTAGTCAGCTTGTGGTGTACTACTCCGCTGCTTTTGGAGGAGGATCCATTAATTTGGAGCTCCACAGTGGTCATGAATTTGATCGCGACCAAAAGTACGAGTATTCCTGAATCGCCCTCCTCGTACTCGATCGCGTGCCTAATAATCAAACGAACTTGTCAAAGGAGCCCGGCGTGATAGCCACACGATCACAAGCGACCACCGAGCCGCAGAGTTTAGCAAGGCCCGAGCTCAAGCCCAAGCCACACAAGACGTGAGATATTCTCAAACCAAACGGGAATACAAGGAACAAAGACCAAAAACTAGAATCACCAAAAACTAAAAGGTCTCAAAGCTCCGAATCAAGGGGCAAAACAATTAAGCAAAAAGCTTAAGAAGTCAAAAGCTTAGAAGTCAAAAGCTTAGAAGTCAAAAGTTTAAGAAGTCAAAAGCTCAAGAGTCAAAAGCTTAGAAGTCACAAGCTTAGAAATCAATGAGCAAGGGGCCGAAGCCCCAAGGGAAAGAAGTACCGACGCCCAGAAACAGGTGGCCAAGTCTTTGTAAATCCAAATTGAAGACTCGACAGAAGAAACAAACAGCCTAGATCGACCGAGGAGAACCCACCCTTAGGATGCAATGTATCGAGGTTAAACACATAAACACCCTTTATGGACCGGCGGGTCCTTAAACACGCACCTTTTTACAAAACACACCTCGTGGACCGGCGGGTCCTTAAACACGCACCTTTTTATAAAAATACAACTTTCGGGCTGGCATGCCCTAAAACGTGCTCTTCGGAACTACGCTAGGTTTGATTCCGTACCCACGGATACGTAGGCCGCTCTCCCGAGCTCAACCAACCTTTTACAAAAATCCACAAAACATTCTTCCGTCCAAAGCCTTCCATGCTAAAGATGTGTCCACAAAAATTCACAAAAATCGTAGGCAAGCTGTTTCTTTATCGAGGCGTCTAAAACGAATACATCGAGGCAAAGTCGTCCTAGACCTAGGAGTAGTACTCTGCTTTTTAGTCTAACTCTGTTTTGCAGGTACAGCAGCATCCCACCACAGGCAAGAAATCACCACTGGGGGCTCCAACAACGCACATGTTCCCGAATGTGACATCCATGCAACCGTCAAGTCTCGAGTCACGCATACGATTCGTCTTTGTTTTTTTTTCAAACTTTTCAGCATTTTAAGCATCCCATAAACATTGACTCACATATCGAGTCAATCCTCTTTCAATCAAACAATTTAGCGACATTTAAACCGCTCCTTTCGAAAACTTCTCAGTTTTAAAAATGCTCTCACGGGGCGACACGCTTTTTCAAACATATACGAGGCAATGCGTCCTCAAAATAGCTAATCACCTTTCAAAATTAACTCAATTTTGCACTTCACTTTTGCAAAAAGACACCCTTTCGCACAAACAAAATGTATCTTTCGAAAATGTATCTCAAATCTTTAACTCACCACTCGAGTTAACATACATTGAGAAAAAGCATTTTTCGAATTTAACTCACTCGAGTTAACACATTTTGAGCGAAAGCTCTATCAAACTACGCCGGTTTGATTCCACATTCGTGGATACGTAGGCAGCTTACACAAAGCACAACTGAATCAAGCACTACGTCCCACTCCGTGTTGTCATGAGATTCCACCGAATTTTCATACTCGACAACTGGGGGCTTTTCAACCTTTGCACTCAAATGACCCTCCATGGCCTTCGCTGTTGGAGTATGTGTCCTCCACAATAGTGCGATTACATAAGAAATCTCAATTAACGAATACATGGGGATAATCCTGAATTATTGTCAATTGATTAACGTAAATCAATAACGGTTGGCTGACTAGAGTTTGACGTTATTGTCGTGAGAACGACGGTAATCAATTGATCCCTTTAAGTCACACCTATAGGAACGTACTCCAAATATTTAAGCTAATTAATTGTATGAGATACGATTATATTAGTAACTTGATAAATCGACTAACGGTTAGTCAGTGAATTAATTTAGAGAGAAATCGAGTTGTGAACTCGAGTGATTTAATTTTATATCGATAAAATTATTTGAGGAGATGGGAATTAGTGATTAACTGTTAATTCACTAATCATGTATATTTTACTAATGAGATTAGTAAAAGTACAATTCTTAAATATGTGTAAATGTACATATATGTTAAAGGAGAATTATGAGTTCAATTTGATAATTTGTACTTTATCATATTAGATGATTAAGTGATAAATTATAAGTATTTGTGGGACAAATATTGAAAACAAATTAGACCCATAAAGGGAGCCCTTAAGCCGTCCAAAACAAAGGGGAGAGGGAAGAAAAGATTCTTTTTTGTCTTTAGCAATTGTTGTTGCCTTGCATGCAAAACATTATCATTGCAAAGCATGAAATTGTTCTAAACAATGAGAACCACTTTCCCCCTCTCCCATGCAAAGTGGCCGGCCCCCCTATGGTGTATCAAACACACTTTTGCTTTTCTCATTTGTTCATATAAGAGCATAAAAAGAAAGAGCAAAGATGCATGCATTCCTCTCCTAACTCTTCTACTCTCTAACTCACACAAAACTCTCTCTAAAATAAGAAATAAGTTCTTATATTTTACTAAGTGTTAGTATAAATATTATTCACATATTATCAAGCTTTTGCTAGTGATTTCTAGATCAAAATCACTTGTGAATTTGGAGTAGTTCTTGGGTGCTATCTCAAAGGAGGTTTCCTATTTTGGAAACTCGGGTTTTGGAGGATCATCCTAAACACTAGCTCAAGAAAAAAACTAGAAAGGATTTCTAGTTTTGTGCCCTAATTTCCTTTAAGAGAAAGGTATAAATTTCTATAAACTTATAACAAAGTATTTATGTAACCACATAGATCTTGCTCATCAAATTAGAGTAATTTGATTCACACTAATATTTGATTAGTGAAGGGTATGAGCTCCCTACAAGTGGTATCAGAGCTTAGGCTTGTGGTTACAAATTTATTTTGTTGTTTTTGGAGTTTTATATATTTATTGAGAATAAATATGATAAAATCCGAAAATGGTGTTAAAAGTGGTTTTTACACGAGATTTTTATAGCATGCAAAGCTTCTGGTCTCATGAAGTTACTGGTCAAATTTCGTATTTTTTGAAATTTGTTTGCTAATTAAAATGATTTTTATACAAAACCGAGTCAAAAAGTGAGTTTTTGGCTAAAATAATGACTATAAATAGTTATAGTTGGAATCTGGTCTCGAAATGTTTACACAGTGATATTTCATATTTATACTTTCTGCATGTAAATTTTCAAAGTCAGATTTTGAGTTTTGAATATTTATTCATTTGTTTGTTTAAAATCGATATATAATGCATTTTATGTCCAAAAATATAGTAAACATTGTTTTATGGACATGAAATTTATACCAATATTTTTATACATTATGAGGATGCTCACGTATAAATTTGGGATTTTTCCTCACTGTTTTGGACGTTTTGTTGATTTTATGAGATAAAATCGATGAAATCGTATGTTTATTGTTATAAATATAATTCGTAAAAGTTTTTGACAAAGCTTTTCTTTTTTGACATCTTGGAAGTGTTCCAGAATGTACAAAAGTTTTCCAAAATAAAAATGGTTTTATTTTATATTATATTGTATTTTTAATGCTTTATTCATAAAGTGTTATGATTAAAGTTAAAGTAATTAGCAAAATGACCACTAAAGTGAACTAAAATCACCATGAATTGGTTAAAACTAATTTTGGGTGTTCTAAATCAGTTTAGAAGTTTTAGTTCAAGCTTAAAAGGTGTTTTAAACATTATTGATTAATATGAGATTAATCGATTAAAATGAGATCGGTTTGAAACGATTTAATGCGATTATTGTTTAGGGCGATTTTGGCATGTTTTATTTATAAGCTTTTCATTATGCATGTTTGGATGAATGTTTATTTTTGAATGAATGTTTGTTCTTGCTAGTATGGCCATAGTTTGATATATTTTTACCGATATTACCCGTAATGAAAGGGAATATCGTGTGGGTTTGTAATTAAATGCGATCTCGTATCACCGGTTTGTAATTTAATAGTTTATTTCATTTACAAATGTATAATAGGATTGCTATGTATTCATTTGTAATTTAAACTTGTAACTATTTGTAAATCGAAAACCGGCGATGGATCGAGATGGAGCCTTAGAAGTGTTCTAAAGCTTGCAAGGAGGGGCCTTGGATGAAGTCCATATGAAGAGGGACCAAAGGAGGTGGTTTCCAATTTGTAACTCCTTGTAATTTTAATTACTTTTAGGTGGCCATACTAGGTTTTTGCTTATGCTTGTGCTTGTTTGATTGCTTATTTTCCGCACACATGCCAAAATCGCCATGCATGCCTCGATATCCCACTATGATTGTCGTTTTAGGTCGTCATTCTTAAATTAGTTCACTTATAAAAGAATTTTAATGACTAAAAATGACAAGATCACCCACATTTTAACAAATGAATTGAGATTAAGCCTTTCCAAATGTAGCGACTATGAACCCCATGTTCGTGAGGACCTCCGCAACGTGGAACCTTGTTACCATGGGTAAGTAGTGGGAGGAAGTCCCATGCTAATTTGGTTTGGACTCAACCAAATAAGAGTTATTTGGGGCTAATGGATGCATTTTATAGAAAATCATCAACCAAGCATTCTAGTGTAGAATTAATCAAGAGTTGACTTATCGTTTTTATATAAAAGGAAACATGAGATGTCTAGTTTTATATGAAAAACGAGTCTTGGAATCATTTATATAATTTCGTGGGAGATCATTATATAAATGGACATTTGTTTTAAAACCGTTTTAGCAAATGTTATAAATGAACAATGAATGCTTATATATTTCCTCATATTTGTTGTAAAATTATTCATTTCAAATCGCTATGGCATCACCATCAACTCCCGCGCCCATTTTGGGCAAAGATTCATGGTTGAGAACCGTGATGGATAAGTGTATCCTCAAGGATGACGGTAGCAACTTTGTCGAATGGGATTCGACGATGAGGGGCGCCGCTACATCCGACAATGTGCTCAAACACCTTACCGATCAACCACCACGAACCCACTTCGATCGGGCACGAGCCGCCTATGATGAGTATGTGAAAGTGGACAATGACGTGAAAAACGTCTTGATTTTGGTCCATGGCACCCACTCTCAAACTCCGTTTTGTCACTCAAAAAAGTGCATATGCGATATTCACTAGAGTGACAACTATGTTCTCCAAAGCACCGCAAATTAGGCTTTATGAAGCCGCGGTATGGTTTTTCGATGCAAAGCTTGAGAGGAACCAAAAAGTTGGTCCTCATGTGCTCAAAATGATTGAGTAAATAGACACTCTTGAGCGTCAAGAGTGTGCTATACCCAAAGCTCTTGCGATTAACCGCATTCTTCACTCTCTTCCTAACAAGTTTGCTCATTTTCGAGTAAACTATAACATGAACAACATGGATAAGAGTTACCATGAACTTCATGCTCTCTTGGTCCAAGCCGAGAGGGATATGGAAGTGAATGAAATGGAGAAGAAAGATGTTCTCTCCATGAAAATGAAGAACATGAATCTAGGAGTGAAGAAGGGGAAGGTGGCTAAGAAAACGCCATCCGTCAAAGGCAAGGGTAAGGGCAAGGCTATTGTGGAAGGTGTTCCACACAAGTCTAAGCCCAAGATCAACAAGGGAAAACCTCTCAATGACACTTGCAAGTATTGCAATGAAGTGGGTCATTGGAAGCGCAATTGTCCCAAGTACAAGAAGGACTTGAAAGATGGATGTGCGACATCCAAAGGTATTCTTCCTTCTAATCTCTATATGATAGACATCAATCATGCTTGCATTTCTACATGGGTATTGGATACCGGGTGTGGATCTCACCTTTGTAATCATTTGCAGGGGATGAGAAACGTGCGAGCTCTAGCCAAGGGTGATGTAGATCTCCGCATGGGCAATGGAGCTAGAGTAGCGGCCGTTTCCGTGGGAACTTTTGTACTCGCTCTTGCTAGTGGTTTAGAGTTACTTTTAAATAACTGTTATTTTGTACCAACTCTAACGAAAAACATTATCTCCGTCTCCGTGTTAGATGCGGAAGGCTTTTGTTTTGTGATCAAGAACAACCGTTGTACTTTTTCGTTTAATGAAATGGTTTATGGTGAAGCTATTTCAATTGGAGGTATTTATGTTTTAAATGATGTCAATGATGTTTATCATGTGGAAAACAAGAGGCTCAAATCGAATGAATCAAACAAATCCTACCTTTGGCATTGTCGTTTAGGTCACATAAACGACAAACGCATTAAGAGACTTGTTGCGACCAAGGTTCTCAAACCATTTGACTATGAATCATATGGTACATGCGAATCTTGCCTCTTGGGCAAGATGACTCGTCAACCCTTTAGCGGTAAAGGGACACAAGCAAGTGAGGTTTTAGGACTCATACATACTGATGTGTGTGGTCCATTAAACATCACCGCTAGAGGAGGATATCATTACTTCATTACTTTTATCGATGACTTAAGTAGATATGGTTATGTCTATTTAATAAGGCATAAAAGTGATGCTTTTGAGAAATTTAAAGAATTTCAAAATGAGGTTGAGAACCAATTAAACAAAAGGATAAAAGCACTACGATCGGATCATGGTGGCTAATATCTAAGTAATGAGTTTGATTCACATCTTAATAATTGTGGTATAATATCACAATGGACTCCTCCGGGCACACCACAATTGAATGGTGTTGCAGAAAGGAGAAACCGAACTTTGCTTGACATGGTTCGGTCTATGATGAGTCAAAGTGAGCTTCCTGGATCATTTTAGGGCTTTGCACTGTTATCTGCAGTTTTCTCACTAAATCGAAGTCCGACTAAAGCGGCCAATAAGACTCCATATGAGATATGGACGGGAATGGTTCCCTATTTGTCATTCATGAGAATCTGGGGTTGTAAGGCATTCGTCAAGAATAAAACTGACGATAAACTCGCACCAAGGTCTGACAAATGTCTTTTTGTAGGTTATCCTAAGGAAACCTGTGGTTATTACTTCTACAACCCTCACGAGAACAAAGTGTTTGTGGCTCGTGATGCTGTTTTTCTAGAAGATGAATATATTTCTAGAAAACAGAGTGGGAGAAAATTTGAACTTGATGAAGTTCAAGAGCCACAAACCGAAGCAGAAGATGAGGAAATCGTTCCATCGTCTTCTGACACGGTTGTAATCCCTAGGAGGTCAGGAAGAATTAGTCATCAACCTGGCCGTTACCTCGGTAACATCGAGGAGGAGGGTGATTTATTGTTATTCGAAAGCAACGAACCCTCAACCTACAAGGCGGCTATAAGTAGCCCCAACTCCGAACAATGGCTTGAGGCCATGAAATCCGAAATGGATTCTATATACGAGAACCAAGTTTGGGACTTGGTAGATTTACCTGAAGGAGTGAGACCTCTTCAGTGTAAATGGATATTCAAAATCAAACTCGGCATAGATAAACATATAAATGTTTACAAAACTAGATTGGTGGCAAAGGGCTTTTCACAAGTCCAAGGTATTCATTATGATGAAACCTTTGCACCGGTTGCAATGCTTCGATCCATAAGGATAATCTTAGCGGTTGGCAAATGGATGTAAAAACCGCCTTCTTGAATGAGATTCTAGAAGAGGAAGTGTATATGACACAACCTGAAGGTTTTGTGGATACGTCGAGCCCTAAGAAAGTATGCAATCTTAAGAGATCCATTTATGGTCTTAAGCAAGCATCGAGGAGTTGGAATCATAGATTTGATCATGATATCAAAGAAAATGGATTCACTCGGAGTGCCGAGGAACCTTGTTTGTACATGAAGTTTAGTGGGAGCAAGGTAACCTTCCTTGTTTTGTATGTGGATGACATACTATTGATTGGAAATGATATTCCAAGTTTGAATTCGGTAAAGGTGGAATTGGGAAACCATTTCCAAATGAAGGACTTGGGAGAGGCACAACGCATCTTGGGTATCCGGATCTATAGAGATAGATCCAAAAGGATACTAGCATTAAGTCAAGAAACATATATTGATAAGATTCTTGATAGGTTCAATATGAAAGACTCCAAGAGAGGCTTTCTTCCGATGAGTGTAGGAATAACATTGAAGAAATCTCAATGTCCTACGACTCCTGCGGAAATTGAACACATGAAATTGATCCCTTATGCTTCCGCTGTAGGATCAATCATTTATGCTATGATTTGCACTCGTCCCGACGTCGCATTCGCCTTGAGCATGACGAGCCGGTATCAAGCTAATCCCGGTGAGAGTCACTGGATAGCTGTGAAGAACATCCTTAAGTACTTGAGAAGAACTAAGGATTCGTTTCTAGTGTTTGGAGGAGAACTTGAGCTACGTGTAAAGGGTTACACGGATGCAAGTTTCCAAACTGATGGGGATGATTTAAAATCCCAATCCGGCTATGTCTTTATGTTGAATGGAGGAGTTGTTTGTTGGAAGAGCTTCAAACAGAGTGTCACTGCGGATTCTACAACGGAAGCTGAGTATTTGGCAGCATCTGAAGCTGCTAAAGAAGCTGTGTGGATTCGGCAATTCTTGGATGGACTAAAAGTAGTTAGTGCCGCAGATCCGATCACTATTTATTGTGATAATAGTGGGGCCATCTTTCAAGCAAAGGAGCCCAAGTCTAGTAACAATTCTAGACACATTTTGAGGAAATACCACGTTATTAGAGATAATGTGGAAAGGAAGGAAATAGATATTTGTAAGGTTGGGACAGACGATAACATCGCTGATCCTCTAACCAAGCCTCTTTCGAGGGCTAAACATGACGCGCACACCGCCTCTATGGGGTTGCGGCGTATGCCAGATTTCTTTTAGTTTCGTAATATGTAATTGAATGATGTATCCTATTACATATATGAAAATAACATTCATTGTTTTTATCTTAAGTCATTATGAATGCATACTTTGTTTATCCGAATATTTGTGTGATAACTTTGAACGTATTCAAGTGAACGGTATAAACTAAGTATTTGGTCCCTGGTCTCTTATATGAGGTGACGTCTTGAAGAGACTAGATTGCAAGTCGATCGATGGTGGGTTCAACACCATGGGGTTATAAGTGATGACTGATCGTTTGCATAGACAGACTGTGAGACACTCTGTCGGACTGTGACGCTTATAGAATTCCTTTTCAATGAGATTGAAACCTGGTCGTGGTGGGAATTTCTATAGTATTCCTTTGAGTCGATTCTTTGACCTGAAACCGATTATGCAGTCGGTGCGCTTCGAGTGACTTTCATTTTTGTCCTAAGCCATGCCGTGAAGGGGGGTTATAAGGGCATCTTTGGGGTCATGGTGATCTGCATCATACAGTACAATCGAATGGAAGGGAAATGTCCACCCTCGTCAGGGTAAAACATCTTTGGGCCACTCGAGGAGTAGTCGCTGAAAATGCGTGGCCACGCTCGGTAAGAATCTACGGTAGATTCTCCGGTCAGACAGCTACTCTCTTTATCGAGGAAACCACTTATGATATATATCTTTTGAATGCAAGTACGACCTGTAAGACACCTTGCATTGAGTGGGAGATGTGAAACGGACATGAGAATTGGTAATGCACAACTTGTCTCGGACAAGTGGGAGATTGTTGGAGTATGTGTCCTCCACAATAGTGCGATTACTTAATAAATCTCAATTAAGGAATACATGGGGATAATCCTGAATTATTGTCAATTGATTAACGTAAATCAATAACGGTTGGCTGACTAGAGTTTGACGTTATTGTCGTGAGAACGGCGGTAATCAATTGATCCCTTTAAGTCACACCTATAGGAACGCATCTAAATATTTAAGCTAATTAATTGTATGAGATACGATTATATTAGTAACTTGATAAATCGACTAACGGTTAGTCAGTGAATTAATTTAGAGAGAAATCGAGTTGTGAACTCGAGTGATTTAATTTTATATCGATAAAATTATTTGAGGAGATGGGAATTAGTGATTAACTGTTAATTCACTAATCATGTATATTTTACTAATGAGATTAGTAAAAGTACAATTCTTAAATATGTGTAAATGTACATATATGTTAAAGGAGAATTATGAGTTCAATTTGATAATTTGTACTTTATCATATTAGATGATTAAGTGATAAATTATAAGTATTTGTGGGACAAATATTGAAAACAAATTAGACCCATAAAGGGAGCCCTTAAGCCGTCCAAAACAAAGGGGAGAGGGAAGAAAAGATTCTTTTTTGTCTTTAGCAATTGTTGTTGCCTTGCATGCAAAACATTATCATTGCAAAGCATGAAATTGTTCTAAACAATGAGAACCACTTTCCCCCTCTCCCATGCAAAGTGGTCGGCCCCGCTGTGGTGTATCAAACACACTTTTGCTTTTCTCATTTGTTCATATAAGAGCATAAAAAGAAAGAGCAAAGATGCATGCATTCCTCTCCTAACTCTTCTACTCTCTAACTCACACAAAACTCTCTCTAAAATAAGAAATAAGTTCTTATATTTTACTAAGTGTTAGTATAAATATTATTCACATATTATCAAGCTTTTGCTAGTGATTTCAAGATCAAAATCACTAGTGAATTTGGAGTAGTTCTTGGGTGCTATCTCAAAGGAGGTTTCCTATTTTGGAAACTCGGGTTTTGGAGGATCATCCTAAACACTAGCTCAAGAAACAAAACTAGAAAGGAGTTCTAGTTTTGTGCCCTAATTTCCTTTAAGAGAAAGGTATAAATTTCTATAAACTTATAACAAAGTATTTATGTAACCACATAAATCTTGCTCATCAAATTAGAGTAATTTGATTCACACTAATATTTGATTAGTGAAGGGTATGAGCTCCCTACATTCGCAACTCTAGCTCAAGCTCACAACGTCAAACACTCTTTCATCTTGCATAAAGCCTTACAACCGACATTCAAGTGTTCATTTTTTAAAGCTCATTTTGACAACTAAAATGAATCTTTCACAAAAATGATTTTTCAAAAGCATTTTAATCTAAACATCCCAATCGGGAATCATTTCACTTTCAAACCCGAGCCTACTAACTACACAGGTCCACGGAAGCATAACACAGCACGGAAGCACAACACAGCACGGAAGCGAAAGACAACAAAAAACAACTACAAAGTTCAAGCCAAGCTACAACAAACGGTCACGTAATGATGGGTTCACACAATCCTTATTACACAAGATCACCAGGACAACTAAGGGTGAAGGCGACGGTACTCGTCAAAGTCACACTGAACCCGAGCCATCTCAGCACGACTCCGACACAGCTGGGCCGCCTGCTCCGCCCACGCTACATTTTTCTCCATTTTGCCTTAATTTCAATCAAATTAAGCCAAACTATGAGGGAAATTTCAAAACCAAACACCATACTCTTCCCTTTGACTCAGTTTTCATTCAAAACTTAGCCAAACTCGAGGGAGTAACCCAAAAAAACTCCTCCTCCTAATGCACATCCCATTACACTTTGACTCAGTTTTCATACAAAACTTAGTCAAACTCGAGGGGGTAATCCAAAAACTCGTCCTCCCAATGTACATCATCCACTACACTTTGACTTAGTTTTCATACAAAACTTAGTCAAACTCGAGGGGGTAATCCAAAAACGCCCTTATCCTGACACACTAACAGCCTTGTTCACATAATTTGACTATCGTCATACATTATAACTCAGTCAAACTAGGGGCTCACATACACCCATCCTATCACATACACCCATCCTCAATCACGAAAAATGGGATAATTTTTCGCATTTTTCGCAGTTCACCCTTGCTATAAACACCCATATCACCACACACACACCTACGGTTGAGCGACACCTCTAGAATCGCTACAAACACAAGTATGCATGCTAAAAGCATAACACTTTCATGTGTGCATCAAACAACAAACCACCTGAACATAGGTCCAAACAACCTAACATGTCCAAGAAGCATCCCAAGCACCATGCATTCCAAGACCGAGAGGCATGTATCACGTGAATCCAAACGAATCACCAGATACCACGTCTCATGGTCAAAGCAGGCGAAAGTGAAGATTTCAGAAGACAATCGCAGAATTCGAATTATTCCGGATTTGAAGCCGCGAAATGTGCGAATGGTTCGTGCTTGAAGTCGCCAATTGATAAGAGATTCCCCGGAAGAATCACTAGTCCACAAGTCAATTTCTGAGGCGTGTTTTGTTCCACGTTGTCTCTCCATATTGGGCTCGTCAAAGCCTAAGTATTTTTCTTCGTACGCGCAAGCTTTCATGGTTAAGGCGTCACCTACAGTCCGCCATACTCGTCCCTGTGGAGTATCACTTCCTCCCCATGGAGTCCACACACCTATACAGACGTTCCCCACGGAGTCCAAGACATATCCTTCGACTTCCCCAGCAAATCACTAACCTACATCCCTGCGGCATTCTTCCCAGTAGGTCGTAGCAAATACATCTCTACAAAGCATCCTGAACGAGTCATCCTTCAACTTCGGAGCATAAACACCAAACGTCTACATCAACACATACAGTAAGTCCAAGCATCTACATCAACTACAAGACGCCAACACATTTGCAATTACACGGAGCAGTATACATGAGCACGTACACCTTCCTCGGACCATAATTCTTGGCGAACATACACCTGCACCCCTTACAAGACGAAACATCAGCACTCTTTCACAAAGACCAAACAACTATAACTACACCTACGCTCCTCGGCGAGACCATACATATACACCCTTCCCCGGCGGACTAGTGCTTCTCCAGCGAATACTACACTAAGCACCTGCGCTCCTCGGCGAGACCCAGCACGACATCAGTACAAGCAACGGCATCAACATTAGCAACAACATCAACAACGGCATCAGCACAAGCAACGGCATCAGCAACGACAACAGCACTACACGGCAGCAAAGCATAAAAAAAGGCACTCTGCAGGCCGGCAGACCCTCATAATATGCATGGACCGCCACGACCTTAAAATGGGTACGTCCCACCCCGCATAGCCCGGTTCGGAGTCGTAGTTTCACCCATGGACACATGCTCCGTTCCGCTGACAATATCGAGACTGTAATGGTCCGGATATGGTCGTGGAGTTTGACTAACGCTCTAGTTCAAGCTCAGTCAAACTGGGGGCTCTGTGGATACCCATATCTGTACCCTCCCAACCAAAACCCTGTGATGTAACACGGACTTTTATTACGCATGTTTTAACGTTGACTTAAACGGTTCTAAATAATGTCTAATTCATTTTTGAGTCGTTTTGAAATGTTTAATGAGTTAGGTCGCTTCACATCACGCTTAATTAAATGTTCTTTTGTCCATTTAGAGTTTAGCCTGGTCCGCGTCCTGCTTCGTTTGGCATGAGCTTCGCATTTGCGTTACAATTAGCCATTTTACATTAACGAGGTTTAATTCAGCATTCCTAAATTCCTAATTTAGGCCCGGTGGCTAGATTTCCCTTTTAGCCTCCTCTTACACCAAATATAGCCTCACGGGTTACCTTATTTCACAAAATGCCACAAAATACACCTTTTTTCACATTTTCGGGTCTCGGGCCCAGAACCAAGCCCAAATCCACCTTTGGCCCTCACTCCAAAGCCCTCAACCTTCAAAATATCTTAGAAATATCTTAGCTGTTTTCTTGACGTACAAGCTCGAGATTATACTGTATCTTTTTGAGATATAATCAAACCGGAATTAGGAAACTGGACTTAAAACCACACCCTCAAACCGCATAACATTATGCGGTTTAGGGGTCAAACCGCATAAGCCTATGCGGTTTACCTGGCCAACCGTATAGGTCTATGCGGTTTCCCTGCCTGGTTCTATCCCGAGATTTCTAATTTTCTCCGAGGTTTTTAGTATAAATACCCCCTATACCCGACCTCATAGGACACAATTTACAACCAGAAAACACCAGAAACTCTCTCAAAGCCTCACGCACTCAAATCCTTGAGTTCAACACACCATCCCGTGTTGAATTTATCCTCCGTTTAAGTTCAAGAAGCGAAGCTCTGCCCAGATCTGAAGCGCCAGGACCAGGTAGGTACCGATCCACTTGGATCAAAGCTTTTTCTTATTTTCTATGGACTAACAAAGGGGACTACACTTTAGCACCCCCCCTCCCCCCGGCTTTGGCACCAAGCGCGCTTGCGTTCCAAGTGTTCTTATTACTTTGGGTACACACCATATCCGATGACACGCCAAAGTCGCATAAGCAACCGACCCTTCTAAAATAAACCAATGGACAATTGAACGTTTATTTTATTTGTATGCATCTAGCAACCCTTCTTCCTTTGCATTAAATCAACTTAAAACAATGAATTCGACCTTTAACTGAACCGTTTTCGTTAACAAGTTAATCATGATAAACTGAGGGTTTTAAACTATCTTTTTGCATTTGCATTTGGATTCTTTTTCATCTTTATCGTACTTGTACGTAGCGATAACATTGGCTCAAATATCATTTTCCATGGATTGTTCTAGGTCAGTAGAGGCTATTTTTACATAGGCATTTCTAAAAGGTTTTCATAAATCATTAATTGAACTAATCTTTTTAAAAGTACCCTCACCCCGAATCCATTCTGGTTTCACAACCTTAGATCTAGGAGTGTCGGCGTGCTCCAAAATCTAGGACATGTCTTTAGGCTTAGGACATGATAGCAGGTTCCTAATTTCCGCGATAATTAGGTGGCGACTCCAAAACAGTTTTAAAGGTTTTTCCAAATTAGTCTTTTTAACTTAAAGCGCCCTTACGCAAGACGCCGAGTTGGGTCCCCCTCGATCCCGGGTTCCACAAGTGTGCATGGCTATGTTGTGCCTTGTGACGTGTGTTATTATTTTTTCCCATATATGCTATGACGGTATGAATGTATGTTTTGATAGATGGTTGGTGGTGGCGAGCGTATATTCTTGATTATGTCTAACTTTATCATGAGTTTTATTTAGATATGGGATCGTATTTATGCACCTTATATATCTAAGTATGTGTTATGCACGAAGACGGGATTAGGATCCTTGTGGTTAGTGGATACCTTTTGAGGTTGTAGATTTCGAGGTACTATATATTTTGGCTACTGAAAAGTTGGTTATACTGGGGATGTAATAGTATATAATGTGAAGCATGAGCTATTAGTATATTTGCCTATCACGGGGATCATATAAGCCGTTTGTATGTATTATTAGTGAAGTGGCTGGTTGTTAGCCATATGCTTTGTTTAGCCGCTTGGTATGATAGTAGAAAAGTAAAGTATTTTGGTGATTATATATTGAACGGTTTACGACTCCATATTTTTTAGAATATGTTTTCATATTGGGATTTTGTTATGGTCATTATATACTGTAGATTAAGCCTCTGGCGGTGCTTATGAGTTATAGAAATGTGTGCTTCTGTTTGTAGGAATTAGTGTCGAATAGTTGTATAGTAGATTATTGAGAACACCTACATTACATGTTGAGCTAAGTGGTGATTGCGATCTTAGATGTCAAAACCGATGTGTAGGACAAATATGACGTGGTAGTGTGACGGATAAGGTACTGAGTTTATAAGTATCATAAGTAGGAGAGTGGGTGTATTAGAGAAAAAGAATGGATTGAATGTGTATGAGCTTGAAGGTAAAATGAAGCGTGTTTATACGTGAGTTCAATTGAGCGAGAAAAAGCATGAGTATCTATGATAATTGGAGAACTGGTTAGTGTTTGTGAGTATGTCAATCTGTGAATTATTCTTGATGGCACACTTTGGAAGCGAGATAGAATACTGTTGTCTATATTATGTGAGCGTATGTTTGAATAGAGATGGGTATCAAATGTTAAGAGAACGCGAGTTAAGTGCTAGTTGAACATGGGCTACATTTAAGAACGAGGGGATCAGCTAGTTGAAGTATATATATATATATATAAGTTATGGGAGCCAATCGAGATATAAATGAGTAAGATGTTATGAAAATGGTTTATATAGTATTTCAGGAGTTAAAGTTAACAAGTAATAGGCAGTGTAACAAATGGCATAAATGATGTGAGAAATTTTGGGGTTGTGTGATTCACATGTGTAGCAGAGGGGGTATTTGAATTAAAACAATATATGTAATACAGTCAGAGGAAGAGTGGTGTAGCAATTGATAACAGTTGAGAATAACGATATGCATGATTGCAGTACTAATAGGAGTATGATAACAATACGTGTATTGGGGATCTAGAAACGTGAGCAAATCAGGAACTGAGAACCTGAGTTCGAGAACATAAATTTGGTTATATTTAAATAAATCGAGGGTTTGGATGACAGTTAAGGATACGATGGTAAACGAACAACGTAAGTGATACCTTGTGAGTTAGTTGGCACCAATGAGACAAGTTGAGCTTACAGGGCTTTCATGGATGTAAGGTATGAATTACATGGGTGACTGGTAGTAGTGAAATGGATTAAACTTTAAAGATCGTAGGCCTAATAAGGAATAGAAGTGTATTTGACATAAGAAAAGGAAGTGAGATGGCGGCATGAAGTATAACTTGTCTGTTGTTAAAAGGGTCGTGAGAATCTAGGCAATATGAGTAAATTTGGGAATATACGTCATAAGATTTGTATACACTTCGAGGGAAAGGTCATTTATGCGTTTGGTTGTTAAATACATGATGGATAGTTAGTCAATGGTAAAACAGTATAACTGAGATTTCGGATTAAAAATCATTCTATACTAGCTAATGTCTAGGAAGTATGATGAGGAGGTATAGTGATAGTTGTATACCTTGAGGGACATAATTGAACCACACGGAAGTATTAAGTTGTAGTGTGGGGTGAGTAGAATTTGGGACTCACCCAGACGATCTTGAACCTCGTGGATAAGCAGTTATGTTAGTTAATAGTTTGAGCCCGAGTAAATTTTGTTGAGGATCCAGCTGTATACGTGATATAGATGGCTTGTCATAGTGGGTTATATAATAAAAATAAATATATATAAGTTCATAGAAGGTAACACCCGAGTGCAAAGGTATAAGGATTTGTTTTAGCCCTTCATGGATATGGATTAGAACAGAATGGAATAAAGTATGACAACGTCGACAGGTATAATGTCAAGTTTAAGTGTAACCTTAAGTATGTTTAGACATGTATAAGTTGAGCATAGTTGTTATCAAGGTTATATAAGTCGAGCAGCTATACTAGCGTGGTAGACATGTGTACAAGCCTAGTAAATAACTAGTAGGATTATATGTATTGAACGAGTTGTATTGAGTATAATCTTGATTGGAGTCGGTGCATGTGGGGATTAGTAATATAGATATCTAGATATGGCTGCATTAGTGGCATAACAGCTTTGTAATAGTAACACTAAGTTGAGCATAGGAAATCTCAAGGGTCACGAACTAAGAAGTCCTGTTACGGTCAAGTATGGATACATGGATAGGCATGGTAACACTTAATGGTTTATATGATTAGAATTCAAGGTTAGTGGTACGCGTATAGTTATGTGTGCGGTTGCCAAATCAGTGGATTAGAGTTGTGAAGATGGTTTGACCTAAAGCTCTTTTAGTCATGTTTACAAGTATGATTACGGTATTACCTCAAATTCCTTAAGAGTCAACAGATTTGATGCAAGTGTAGTGATGATTGTAACTGATGGGGGATAGCCAGCCTGGGCATCTAGCCGTTCAGCATGGGATGACATTGACCGCCCGGTCGCCCTCAACCAAAGTTCCCCCCCCACGGGGTTTGGTCGTGGCCTCGGCCGGGCAGTGATATGGTCAGGCGGCCTTGCCTCCCTGGCAGGCCGCCAGGGACAAGAACTGAGTGTGTCAGGAGTTGTTACTACCTAATCACTAGAGGACAACGCTAGAAGACAAATTGACAGCTTTAGAGTTGACATGGCATGCTAGAAGACAAGACTCCTGTCTATAAATAAGGGGCAAAGCATTCAGCAGAGATTCATTCACATAATACATAAAAAAGGTATCACTTAATCTATTCTAGCAATTCTCTGACTCCTGTCTTGGATATCCGCTGACTTAGGCATCGGAGGGGCTTTCCTCGGACGCCCCCGAGGCTAGGTTTGTACTTGTGCAGGACATCCGGTCGAAGAAGGTTGAGTGACGCCGCATCCCACAGAACAATACAAAATCTTACAGAAGCTTCGAGTTATAGTCGCCTTAGGTGATTTATACCCGGAACAATTGGCGCCGTCTGTGGGGATATAGGACAAAAATCATGTCAGGACAAGAAGGAAAGCCGGAGAAACAGCCGGAAAGCCTAACACCAACGAGGGTAACCGCTGGGGAAGACCCAGCCCGTGAGGAAGGTCTCACTCCTATGACTCCCGAAGAGAAGAGGATGGTGGACGCATTCCTCAAGCAGATACGATCAACACCTAGGTTGCACAAAAACGGACACGGACACGGACACGGACATGACACGGGACACGGGACACGCCAGTCCGATTTTTTAGGACACGGGACACGGCAGGAAAAAAATCAATATGCATATTAAATTAAAGGGAATTCATAACTCATTACAATGAACATGTATATTATGGTCATTCAAAACTCAAAAAGTCGTAAAACAACCAATACGTCAATAATTATGTCTGAAAATCAAATGTTTACAAAATTACAAACTAAAAAGTTTCAAATTAAAAAGCCAATTTAAATAAACTTTCAAGTCTTACAAAGTAAATAATAAGTGCAAAAGCTTCAAATTACAAACTCCATCAAGTTTCGTCGTTAATTTTTTTTTTGCTTTTTTTTTTTAAGTGGAAAAGTTAGCATAATAAGGTGTCCTCTATGACACGGGCCGTGTCCGTGTTACTTGGGCCGTGTCCGACACGTCTTGTTTTTAAAAAAAACCAAGGACACGGTCCAAGGCGTGTCCGACAAATTTGGAGGTGTGTCCGACGTGTGTCCGTGTCCGACACGGTGTCCGACACGGGAACGCCCAAAACTAGGAGTGTCCGTGCAACCTAGATCAACACCGCATAGGGAGCCACCGAGGAATAGATCAGAGAGCCACATGTGGAACAGCCAGAGAGTCCAGAGCCGAGAACACATGTCACTCCGAGAAATTTGTTTGTGGAAAATGAGGAAACGGAAGAGAACGTGAGGATAGAAACTGAAATAGAAGACGAGACGTATAGAACCGAGCCGTCAGTCGAGGTCATTTCAAGGGCGGAAAGGCCGCGTCGTACACCGGCAAGAGGTGGACAGGTAACTATAAGGTCACCTTTAGCTACACAAGTACTAGAATGTCCGTTACCAAAGGTGAAGATGCCAACCGTCCAGTATGATGGGAAGACTGACCCGGAAGAACATCTGGCCGCGTATGAGAGCCACATGATGATGTACGACACAACCGACCACGTGTGGTGCAAGGTGTTTCCCACCACCCTGACCGGGCTGGCACAGACCTGGTTCAGGAACCTGCCAACAGGGACAATCAGAGGGTATGAAGACATGACAAGGCTGTTCAAGCAACAATATGCGGGAAACCGCCGGAGAGAGAAGATAGCTGCAGAATTGTTAAATGTCGTCCAGGGGAAGGACGAGAAGCTGAAAGATTACATGATCCGCTTTGACCGCGAGTCACAACAGGTGAGAGACCTAGACTCGAAGATTGGTGTCCACGCGCTGACCGTGGGACTCAGAGAGGGAGAACTGCGAAGCCTCTTGATCCGCAATCCGCCCTAGGATTTGCTGAAGGCCAGGGAGATGGCCGAAGGTTTTATCCGGGAGGAACAGTTCTGAAGAACGTTTGGAAAGAAATCCGAAAAGCAAGAGAAGAGGGAAGAGCGAAGTGAAAACAAGGGAAAAGGTGGTCAGCGATCGTCGGCTGGGAATGCCAACCGAGGCCAGGACAGGAGGACCAGGGAGAAGGGTCCACGGTTTGACAGGTTCACCCCACTCAACAGGCCGAGAGCTGAAATCTATGAATTAGCAGCGAAGGAGGTGAAGTTTAATACGCCAAGGCCTCTGACACCGGGCCCAAACAAAAACAAGTACTGCAAATACCACAGGATTCAAGGGCATGACACTGAAAACTGTCGGTCGCTGAAAGAAGATATCGAACGCCTGATTCAGGAAGGACACTTAAAGAAATATACTGACGGAAAGAGAGTAAGAGACGGCGGCGAAGAAAATAAAGAGGCCGACGGAAGCAAGCGTACCAAGCCAAGGCCAGAGATACATGTAGTCTCTGGGAGCGGAGAGGACGGCAGGTCAGGTAGGAAACGAAAGGCTGATAAGAGAGGAGCAACCTTTGAGGCAGTCTATTCCACAAGCAATGAGGAGCCGCGGCCTATCCCGACATTGTCCATTGACCGCAAAGATTATGAACGAGTCAATTACCCGCATGACGACCCCCTGGTGGTAGCCGTTGGCATTGATCAGCACTTGGTCCACCGATGCATGATCGACACCGACGCCTGTACTAATCTCCTTTACAAGGAAGTTTTCGATAAGCTGGGGCTGAGCAAGAAGAATGTGCAACCGTACGTCGGATCTCTGTACGGTTTCGCTGGGAATGGTATCAAGCCCTTCGGGACGGTCACCTTGCCTGTGACCATAGGGGAAGGGCGGAACGCCAGGAACGTGCAAGCAGATTTCGTTGTCGTCGATGCCCCATCTGCTTACAACGCCTTGATTGGCAGGATAACTGTAGATGAGATCCATGCCGTGGTATCGGTAAGGGCCCTAGTTATGGCATACGTGACTGACGAGGGGACCGCCGGCAAGCTGTATGGTGACCAGAAGGCCGGGCGGTCCTGTAACTCAATGGCGGCAGAAAAGGTGAAAGGCAAATCCGTAGCAGAGGTTAGAATGCCTCCGACCGAAGAAAACGACGAGAAGAAAGGATTGAACATCAGCCCCGGACCGGGCAGCGAAGCAAGGGAGATAGAATTATCCCCCGGAAGGACAGTCATTGTCGGTGCAGACTTGGAGGCGCAGTTCCAGGAAAAGCCGGTTGACATTCTTGAAGAGAACAAGTACGTATTCGCGTAGTCATCCGCCGAGATGCCCTGAATCGACCCTACGGTCATAGTCCATAACCTGAACGTGAACCAGAGTTACAAACCAATTAAACAAAGGCTGAGGCCCATGAGTGTGGAGAAAGACGCCGCCATCCTGGAAGAGATAAACAAGCTGTTAGAGGCGAAATTCATTGAAGTATGCGATTACCCGGAATGGCTGGCGAACGTAGTTATGGTAAAGAAAGGTTCAGGGGCATGGCGAATGTGTGTAGACTTCACTAACTTAAACAAGGCCTGCCCCAAGGACTGTTATCCGCTCCCGAGGATCGACCAGCTAGTAGACTCAACCAGCGGCCACTCAACACTAAGTTTCCTTGACGCTTTCTCAGGTTACCACCAGGTTTACCTGAACGAGGAAGACCGACAGCGATGCGCTTTTATCACGAGCCACGGAGTCTTCATGTATCGAATGATGCCTTTCGGGCTGAAGAACGCCGGGGCAACCTACCAGCGGTTAGTAGATGCCGTCTTCGCCAAGCAAAAGGGACGCAATATTGAAGTGTACGTAGACGACGCGATCGTCAAAAGCAGGTCGGACCAACAGCATCTGGAGGATCTCAAAGAAACCTTCCGCTCGCTCAGGGAATACAAAATGAAGCTGAACCCTAAAAAGTGTATTTTCGGAGTGCGGTCGGGAAAATTCTTAGGGTACCTAATAAGTGCAAGGGGCATAGACGTTAACCCAGAGAAGGTGCAAGCCATCATCGATCTGCCATCACCCAAGAGTATCAAAGACATCCAAATCCTCACTGGTAGAATGGCTGCCCTATCCAGGTTCATATCACGGTCAGCCAACAAATCAACACCTTTCTTTCAAGTATTGAAAGGAAACAAGAAATTTGACTGGGGGCAGGGTAGCAGGCAGCATTCGATCAGCTAAAACAGCATCTCACTACCTTACCAACTCTGGCGAGGCCGGTGACTGGAGAGACGCTAGTATTGTACATAGCGGTGACGATGGAGACGGTATCAGCAATCATCCTACGAGAAGACGGAAAACAGCAGCAGCCCATATATTTCATCAGCCACGCGCTGGGGCAATCCGAAAGAAATTATCCAATGATCGAGAAAGCAGCATACGCAGTGGTTCTGGCCGCCCGCAAGTTAAGACCCTACTTTGACGCACACCCAGTCGAAGTAAGAACAAATCTGCCGTTAGAGAAGGCACTGGAAAAATTCGAGAAATCAGGACGGCTCCTGAAATGGGCCATAGAACTATCGGGGTTTGGAATACAGTACACTAGCCGCACGGCCATCAAAGCCCAAGCTCTGGCCGACTTCCTAGCCGAATGTACTCACCCGGCTGAGGGGCATAAGCCAGACGGAGAGTGGCAGGTATACACCGACGGCTCCGCCACCATACATGGCTCGGGGGCGGGAGTTGTCATCATCAGCCCGGAGGGACATGAATTCGAACACGCACTAAAGTTTGCCTTCCCAGCAACAAACAACGAAGTAGAGTATGAGGCCGTTCTGGCCGGGCTCGAGCTGACTATTGTTATGGGGGCAGAGAAATTGGTTCTACGGGTTGATTCTCAGCTGGTAGCTAGTTAGCTGAAAGGCGAATACGAAGCAAGAGACGACGGCATAACACAATACTTACACAAGGCCAAAAGCCTGACAGCAAGCCTGAAATCTTTCGAAATTCGTCACATCCCGCGGTCGGAAAATAACAAGGCCGACGCTCTTGCCAAGCTTGCGAGTGCAACCGCCGATAACAAACCAAAATCAGTGACCGTAGATATCAGACGGTAGAAAGGGGCACTCACCATCCATGCGATAACTGATGGAGATGGCTGGATGCGACCCATCATCAAATACAAGACAACAGGAGAGCTTCCCGAGGACAGGGTAGAGGCCGCAAAGGTAACGTGATGAATTCGGACCACTTTGATTTTCTCCGACGCTTTTTGCTTGAGGACAAGCAAGGGTTTGGTTTGGGGGAGTTTGATGTATGCCTTTTATATTGATTATATGCCCCCGGTTTAGTTGCATTTAGCTCGCAGTTGTTCGATTTCATTATTATTTTAGGACCTATTGCGATACTGTTGTTCCTCGTTCATATTTTGCAGGTTTTGGCGGTCCTGAGCTAAAACCTGAGTCGAGTGGAGCATTTTCGAGTATCGTGACGTCAAGACTAAGCTCGAGAGTTGATTCGGAGGCCATACTATGTTTTGGGACGTCAAACCTATAGGTTCAGAGCAAACCTATAGGTTCAGGATACGTGAATCAAGGCCAAAGTTACTGGAAGTTGCGGGAAATCACTAAAACCTATCGGTTCACAGCTGAACCGATCGGTTCAACCCACCAAACCGATCGGTTTGCCCTAAACCGATCGGTTCTACTCCCCTGTTCTGCGTTTTTTCACGGGCCTATAAATATAACTCGAGTTAGGGTTTTAGACTTATCTTTCATTATACTTTTACTGCTTTAGATTAGAATTACTTTTCTCTCTTTCAAACTCTCAAAAATACTTAGGTTTAACTTTAATTACTTTTTGCAAGATCGATACTTTGAATTCAAGATTTCTCCCAGGTTTAATTTAATCATTCTTATTCATCTCATCATGTTTATTATTCTTGTTCTCATTGCTTTTACCCTTATTATGCATAGCTAATTCTTCAATTAGGGTTTAGGGTGATTGTGATATTGGTTCAGGAACATGTTATAATTACTTATATTGATTGAATTTGTGCAAGTTGATTTCTTCCTACGCGTTTTATTATCAATTGAATTTAGGGACGCCTTTATTGAATTGAATTTAGGTTGTTTCAGTTTAAGATTGAAAGCCGAATTGAAAACTCACGCGTAATTGATAAGCCAAGTTTAGTACGTAGCGAGAGCCCGCTAAATTTTCTTAAGGTTAAAATTGACTCGAGAGAGCGTTTTCCCGAACCTAGTCACTTGCATAGTTTCAATTGATTGATAAATCCTTTTGAGTTGAGTTCCTGAACTAGTGTCACATTGATCCCGATGCCCTAATCTCCCTCTCATATACCTTCTATTCCTTTTTACTTATCGTTCTTAGTTTTGTTCTTTAAAAAACCAACTTTTGTTGCTTTGAGATTGACCTAGATTAGCTAAGCATCCTCTTGACTACGCCTTCTCTCTGTGGATTCGACCCTGCTTACCGCTAGCTTCTGTTAGTTGTTTGTTTAGGTTTTATTTTGATTAGGCGTGACGATTTAGCCTCATCATCCTATCATCATTGGTTGTTTGTCGGGTTTTCTATAAATTTCAATATCGACAGATACGGGTATCTACACCTATATTATACTAATATTATGTTTATTATACTAATATCCTTTCTATTTTTTAGCGACAATAAGCATAATAAAGAGTTTATTTTCGTGACAAGTGTATGTGCTGAAACATACTGCATAGTGATGAAGGATATTAGTATAATATTGACAACTTTCTTTCTTTTGAATTACCAACTTATCTAAATGTATAATAAACATATATTATATTTTCAACCATATTGGCATCCATTTGTTACTATTTCATTCAAGTAACATCATTTCACCATTTTTCAATTCATATCATTCATTATATTGTTTGATCAAAATCAATTCTATTTTCACCTTATCATTTCCACCATATTGTTGAGCATATTTTATAAAGTATTATAAGTTTTTATAATATTTTTATTTTCTTTTGATTGGACTCGAGAGATGTCATTTCGTACAAATTCCAAATTCTAATTCTATGCGCTTTTGAAAAACATGTTATTTTATTCAATTCACCTAATTTTCATTTATAGTATATTCTAATGATCTTTTTCCATCGTATCACAATTTTCTTACTAACCAATATTTTAAAAACATTGCCTTATCTTTCTTGTCTGAAACATTTCATTTTTTTTATTTGAACGTCCCTTAAGTTCGACTTTGATAACACTGTTTTCTTTAAAATTTGTCATCATAAATTTTGTTTTCTAATTCTATCTATTCTGGCAACAAGATGGGTTCACATGTAACACCCCGACTTTTCCTAATATTAATTGTTCGTCTCAATAATATTTGTAATTCATTTTTCTTGATTTTCTCATTTTTAGCTCGAGAAAATCAGTTCACTTGTCGCGTGAATTAAGCTACTCTGTAGTCAGGACTTAAAAACGGAGTAATTAGCTTAAAAACGGTGTAATTTCCTCATACGAACTCCGATTCAGGTGATTCAAAAGGCTAAACTGCATATTTTTTCGACACCGTCACAACTGCCAAATTTTCAAGTTGAACCGATCGGTTCATGTCCGAACCGACCGGTTCTGTCTGTTTTTCGGATCAGTGAGTTAGAGTTTGTTTTTATTGTTTTGCACAAAACCCTTATGTTATACTAACCTCTCTAAACCCTAGGATCATTATTAGCTGCTTTACATCCTAAACATCATTATTCTCTCTTCTCTCTCATTAATTCTCTCATAAATCATCTCAAAACTCTACACAATTCATCTCTAAACAAACCCTAATCATCTCCTCATCTTTTCTCTTCAAATCTCTTTGGTAATTCTTCATCTTTAAGTTATTTTGTAAGTTTTATTATTATATGTGTTTATTGTGTTGTTCTTATGTATTGAATGATTTATGTGTGCCCTAATCAATAGGAGAGAATTGGAGAGAAAATCTCAAGTTCAGATTTCTCTGACCTGGGTTCACTAAACTGAAGATCGCCGGAGATCCGACCGTCCGAGTTTGCCGAAATTTTGACAGCATGTTCCTGATCCTTGGGGCTACCTTTTCACCGTTCAGTTTTTCATTTGGAGCTCTGGATCGTTTGTTATCGCGTCTGGACAGAAGGGTTGAAAACTGTGCTTTTCTTTGGCTTGTTTGGAAAAGGTAACTAGGTGTAGCCTTAGTGATATTTTGACTTGTGTGAGACCATATAATTGATTGAGGATGAATTGGTTGTTGTTATGTATGTAAAGCTATAATCTTTGGGTTGGTTGTGCTATGAAATTATGTTCTTTGGTCTTAATTGTGTTGGTCTCACACTATTGTGTCTAATAACTTGAATTGGGATGTTTGTCATATTGAGTTTGGGTTATATTGTTATTAAGTTGATTAAAGATGATCACTTTGGGGATTAAAATGGTTTATTATGGCTACTCTTGAGTTCTTATGGTTTCTACTCCGTATTTAATATGTTGATTAAGGTTAGTGTTGAGGATGGTTACAAGAAGGGGTCAGTTATGTTGTAGTTGTGTATATGATGGACATTGTGATGATTTTGAGTAAAGTATTGATATGATATGGATTATGAGTTGGTATATTGTTAAGCAGGTTTACCTTTGTTATAATTATGTTTTGTTGAGATATGATATTAATTGGGGTTGCTTGGTTTGCTTTAATGGTGGTAATTGTTGTATTGTTGGTATTAGAGATGGGGTTGTGAGGTATTGTTGGAGTTGATTTGATGGTTGGTTTGATCATGTTGCTTATGCTTGAGTTAAGTATGCATCGTGTCTTTGTTACGCACGTATGTGAGGAGCTCTGACGTCCTACTTTGGGCGGATCGCGCCCATGATCCCCTCGGCTATTCTTGTTGCTTAGTTAGAGCGACTATGGGTTCTCAGCCATGTTGGTTAGAGACTATGGTTTGATATATGTCGTCACCGTTCTTGTTGCTCGGTGGAATTTGGCCAAATTTAGACTAATGAGATTGAGGAACTTCTTGTTGCTGTTCCGCCATAGGGTTTGGATGATTCTTGTTGCTTCATCCGGGGTGATTCTTGTTGCTTCACCCAGTGCTCTGTGCTTACTTTTGCAGGTTGTTGATTGTTGTCTGTCATCTTGTTGTTGAGTTTGAGCTTTGTTTATCTAGGATGACTGGTCATTGTCGAGTTGTATTGGTTATATATGTATCTGAGGTTGTTGAGTGACAGATGGTTGAGTTGGTTGATTATTGAGTTAAGTTTGGGGTTGACCTATGTTGATCATGCACTTGGGTTGCATTGTTGATTATTTTGATTATGTTGAAATATGACTGGGGAGCACCTAGTTACTCCCCACTGATTGTGGCTGTTACATTCTTTGTGGCAGGTTAGCGCAGGATCGGGTTTGTCAAGTGAGGATGCCGTGAGGATGACCTATAGCTAGCATTGAAGTGATTTTGGACTAGACTTGTTAGGATGTTTAGTTTTATTATTGTTATCTTACTTTCATTTTTGAGCTGGTTTTTTAAGGGGTATTTACTCCCCACTTCTAGGCCTCAAGGCCTACCTCTTTTATCGTTGTTTAGTTGGTTTAGTGAGTGACGACTCGGATTACACGGTGGTTCCGCCACCGTGGTCTTCATTTTTATTCATTTTCTTTTACAAATCCTTTTTAAAAGCTTATTTTATTTTGTTGGAAAATCCGGGTTGTTACATCACATGTGGAGGCGATACGGGCATGCAGCTTAGTTCTATCTAGTGGTTTCATTTTGCGTTTAGAAAAGACTTTTTATGTACCAAATTTCGATAGAAATTTGATTTCCATTTCGAGATTTGTACCTTTTGGATACTCCTTTAATTTTTCAGATTCTGGTTTCAGTATTTTCAGAAATTCTGATGTTATTGGTAGTGATATTTTTTCTAATGGTTTATATCGTCTTTGTTTGTAAAATGATGCTGGTTATAGTTCTATGCATGTTAATACTGGTTTAAAACGATGTATTATAAATGAGAATTCCTCTATTTTGTGGCACCGGAGATTGGGACATATCTCCATCGAGAGAGTAAAAAGATTAGTAAAAGATGGAGTACTTGATACTTTACATTTTACAGATTTTGATACTTGTGTTAGTTGCATTAAGGGTAAGCAAACTAACAAGTCTCAGAAAGGTGCAAAGAGGAGTTCCGACCTATTAGAAATTATACATACGGACATTTGTTGTCCGGATATGAACGCAAGTGATCCAAAATACTTTGTCACCTTCATTGATGATTTTTCACGATATATGTATCTCTACTAACATCGTACTAAAGACGAAGCTTTGGATGCCTTTAAAATCTTTAAGGCTGAAGTAGAAAATCAGTGCAATAAGCGGATGATCAGCCACACTGGGACTGAGACACGGCCCGAACTCCCACGGGGGGCAGCAGTGGGCATTAAAATCGTGAGATCAGATCGGGGTGGTGAGTACTATGGTAGATATACTGAGAACGGATAAGCACCTGATCCATTTGCTAAATTTCTTCAGGAACATGGTATCGTTCCTCAGTACATTATGCCTGGTTCTCCAGACCAGAATGGTGTTGCTGAAAGAAAAAATCGGACATTGATTGACATGGTGCGAAGTATGCGAAGTAATGTCAAACTTCCTGCGTTCTTGTGAACTGAAGCACTTAAGACGGCAATGTATATATTAAATCGGGTTCCTTCCAAGGCTGTCTCAAAGACACTTTTTGAGTTATTTAAAGGATGCAAACCGAGTTTGCGCCATATACGTATTTGGGAATATCCGTCTGAAGTAAGAATGTATAATCCCCAGGAAAAGAAGCTAGACCCAAGGACTATCAGTGGGTATTTCATTGGATATGCCAAAAAGTCCAAGGGTTATAAATTTTATTGTCCGTCTCATACCACCAGGATTGTGAAATCAAGAAATGCTAAATTTTTTGAGAATGACTTGATCAGTGGGAGTGATCAATTTCAGGATGCAGTTATACCTAAAAATGATCATCATGAGGTTTTACCCTCTGATACAAGTAATAGATTGGTTGTCGTTCACGTTCCTCAAGTTAAACGACGAGTTCAACAACCAAATACAGAAATTCCACAAAATGTTGATCAAATAATGATGGATCATAATGTGAATGATGACCCCGTTCATCATGAGCAGGAGGAACAAGTTCACCAAGAGGTTGAACCTATTAACCAAGAGATTGAACAAGTTCCATTAAGAAGATCTATTAGAGAGAGAAGATCAGCAGATCTATTAGAGAGAGAAGATCAGCTATTCCTGATGATTTTGAAACGTATCTACAAGAATTGGATTGTACTGTTGGTGCTGATAATGATCCTGTGTCGTTTTCACAAGCTGTAAGTTCTATAAATTCAAACTTATGGATGAGTGCCATGAAAGATGAGATGAACTCTATGGCTTCTAACCGAGTTTGGGATCTCGTTGAGTTGCCTGATGGTGTAAAAGCCATCGGATGTAAATGGGTCTTTAAAACAAAGAAAGACTCACTAGGCAACATCGAGAGACATAAGGCAAGACTCGTAGCCAAAGGGTTCACTCAGAAGGAGGGAATTGACTACACGGAGACTTTTTCTCCCGTGTCAAAGAAGGATTATTTTCGAGTAGTTATGGTATTAGTAGCTCATTTTGATTTCGAGCTACATCAGATGAATGTGAAAACGGCATTTCTCAATGGTGACTTAGAGAAAAAGGTTTATATGAAACAACCTGAAGGTTTTTCCTCTAAGGATAGTGAGGATTTGGTTTGTAAGCTAAATAAATCCATATACGGTTTGAAGCAAGCTTCCCGCCAATGGTATATGAAGCTCCATAAGGTCATTACTTCATTTGGTTTCGAAGAAAATGTAATGGATCAATGCATATACCTTAAAGGAGAGTAGGTTTAGTGACCAAAACAAATAAATCGGGATCATATATATTTGCTTCCGCTTTATTATTTCCAGAAATTATAAGGGTTACAGATTTGGGTTTAAAGTAATTCGGGAATTCATTTGCAATGGCTGGAGGTTATTTCTCGATCTTTTATTTGCTTCCGCTTTATTATTGTTGTATATTCATTGTGTAATTAGAATATACTCCGTACATGTTTAAGTTTAATTTAATTAAAAATTGCAACAAGCGCTAAAATTATTATGGGATTGATTTCATTAATTCATTATCAAAATGAAAGGTTTTCAATTGCATAATTAGAGCTAACATTTACCCGCGATGGTTAACTATATAATACAAATAAGGGTTAATTGAACATAACCCCCTTTTATAACACTTTTTTTTTTTCAAAATAACCCCTTTATATGTTCTTTTATAACATAACCCCTTTTAAAACACTTTTGCTTCAAAATCACCCCCAATGTCGAAATATGCTACTAGAAAAATGAAAATTCACACTCATACATAGATTTTCTCAAGAGGTTTCGACATATTTTAGTTATTTAATGTTGTATCTTGAAGGGAATGTAACTTAAAATGTCTTTGGTTGCTATTTTTAAGTAACAAAATTCGACTTTGGGGGTGATTTTGAAACAAAAATATCTTAAAAGGGGTTATGTTATAAAATAAACATATAAGAGGGTTATTTTGAAAAAAGAGATTATATTCAAGGGTTTATTGTAAATAACTACCTTATAAAATATGTTTTTCTAAAATTACTACCTTTTAAAATAAAATTTAAAAATTACTACTCCCTCCATCCAAATTTAAAGTTCATGGGTGGAGGGGTACAAAATTTAAGAGTAAAGTAAGATTTGAGGTGGAAAATAAAAGTTGAGAAAAATTGTGGGGTCACAATTGATAATAACCATGGATTATGGATGGAAATGGGGTAGGAACTTTAAATATGGATGGATGAAAAAGGAAAGTAGGAACTTTATAGGTGGATGGAGGTAGTACCTTTTAAAAACATTTTGTTTAAAATTTGCTAACAAATTCAATTTTTAATGATAATAAAATCAAAGTTTCGAATGTTTTGCGACCAAATTTCTTTAGTTTGAAAATGTTTTTGGTGATAATGATTTATTACACAAGTTTCCTATAGCAAAAAAGTAAACTTTTTAATCGCCAAAAACGTCTTTTGGTAGCAAATTTTAATGAAACTGTTTTTAAAAGGTACTCCCTCCCTTCTTTCCATTTGGCCCCCTTCCCTTTTTCACTCTTTTTAAGGAAAAGTGAAAAATGTGGGGTAGGATGAGGAGAAAGTAGTATAGTTTTATAATAAAAAATTAGTTGTGAGTGAGAAAAAATAGTTTTGTGTAAGAAAAAGTAAGGTATGTGAGAGAAAAAGTTACTAAAAAAGGAAATGGGGCAAATTGGAAAAAATTTCTATAAAAGGTATGTGGGGCTAAATGGAAAAAATGGAGGGAGTAGTAATTTTTTTAAATTTTACTTTAAAAGGTAGTAACTTTAAAAAAATATACTTCCTCCATTCCATTCAATTCTATACATTTGCTTTTTGCACGTACGTCGATGCACGTTTTCTTTTGTTTATATCTTTAGTTACATAATTTTGAAAAATATGAAATTTGAATATTAATAATGCTCTCGAAAAGGCAATTAAAACAAGATCTCACATGACTATTTTTTATTTCATATATCATATATACAAAGCAATCACCACAGGGACACGTGTCAACCTGTGGTGATACTTTGACTTCTTCAAGTGGGACCCCCCACTATATTACTCACAATTAATTTCACTACTTTAAGAATTGTTAAACAAGCCCTTCAACAGTAACACATTTTTATTACTATCAATATCACTATGATAAACAAAGTAACGCACAATACTAATTCATATGTGTTGTAATTATATTAACTTAAAAAAAAAAAAAAAAAAATCAACACTAAAAATTCAAAGATGAAGAAAAAGTAGAACAAAAAGTAGAAAAAATGTACTCCCTAGAAGATACGGAGTATATGATTAGAATTTTTGAGATAAAAAAAATAATTATTATAAAAAATCATTCTATTAGTCTTTACTCCGTATATAAAATTAAATACTTTTTACCCAACATAATAAAAGTGAAAAGCAAAATAAACTAATGGAAAAACACAAACAAATTTAATATATTACGGAGTACATTTTTTGCACACAAAAATTTAGAAAAGGAGCAAAAAGTTATTCGATAATGGCAGAAAATCAATAGATAATCAAACCGATTAAATCGACGATCATATTTCTTAATCAAAAGATTTGACGGGCAGAAATCGGCAAATCTCACTCCACCCGACCTAAAACGACTGCATACACTCCCGTATTCTCACAAATGTCTTCACGAGTCAAAGATTTAAAATCGACGTTCTAAATTAACAAGTGACTTGAAACCTTAGAATCTCATGAAATTGAAATGAAAAAAAAAATGGAGAAAATAATTAAGTAATAGGAATTAGAAAAATAATTAAATCTTTTGTGAAGATCTTATAAATATATTATATGCTATTTAAATAATAGATTAAGGTGAAAGGCTTCAAATTTTTTGAAAGTTCATGGTAAATTGATTAGATAAACATGGAGATGAATATATTTGATAAAAAGATTGGAGAATTGAACGGCACAAATAATGCACAATTAGTCAATTACGGAGTACTAAGTAAGTGGGTAGTATACACATTGGGTCATACTATCAAATTACGGAGTACAAGCCCAGGGCCCATTATAATTAACAACATAATACTCCGTATATTTTAAGAGAGGGATTCTTGTATGAGACGGGCCTAACGATAACTTATGTGAGACAAAGATTAAAAAAAATAAAAAAATAAAAAAAAAGTAACCACCATCTAAGAGACGTCTCACAATAAGTTATCGTTAGGCCCGTCTCACACAAGAAATTGTCATTTTAAGAATCAACTAAACGCTACGGAGTACCTTGCAAAATACCCTCTTTGTGAGACACTACCTTTATTTTTATTTTATTTTTTTTGCAAACTACTACCTTTAAAATTCGTTTTTCAAACATGACTTCTTTAGGTACATGACTTTGTTATTTTTCCTTGCCAATCACTACCTTAGTTTTAATTTTTCTATGCGGAAAATTACCATAGTTTTATTTTAACCAAAAAAAACAATAGTTTAAAACTACAATACTAAATTTATTTAACTCAAAATAATTTCACGAAAATACATTCGATAACACGAACAAGGACGAAACTAGAATAAATGTTACGGGTGCTAATTTTCTAAATTATATAAACGATTTCTGTAAAAATTTAATCGATCTAAGAAGATTAAATAATTGTTGAAGATTAAATAATCGGTCTAAATTATATACACGATTTGAGGTTTATGACTTATGAGTATAAAGGAGATTAAATAATTGTTAAATTATAAAATTATTTGAAATTATAGAGATTTGGTATTAGTGAATCAAAGGAGAAGAGGAATTTTGGTAAAAAAAATTTAGGATTAGAAATAGGGGATGAAAGACTAGGAGTAATGGAAACAAAAATGACTGTGAAATTGCACATTTTTTTTAATGAAAAAAAGTAGGGTTAAAATGTGGGTTTGAAGGATAAGATTGTGTTTTTCTCTACTACTTATAATTTAAAAGCCCATTATATTTTCATTTCATTTACTATTATAATTCAACAATTCTAATAAATAATAATTTTACTGAAAACTTACTAATTTTTCATTCAAATAATTCGATAAGGTCATTATTAAAATAAAATTTCTATATTACCTATAAAAGTAATATGATACGGAGTAAGAACAAGTGATAATTTCGACGGGCTGAAATTCTCAACCTATTCACGTGATATCATCGTCTTGGAGAAAAAATAGTTTGGAGCATCTACATCTACTATAGTATTTTAATATTCTAAAACTAATAATGGGACACTTATTTTGGGATGAAAGAGAGTTAAATATTAGAATTAGTGTATCAATCATACTTATAAATAGCCAGAACTTTCAAATATTAATATGAAAAGAATTATAATTACAATTATTCGTCAACAATGATTGATATATTTTTTAAATTATGATGGTGGAGTATAACTAACAAACTTAACTTACATTAAACCAATAATTTTTAAATAACTTTAATTAGGGGTCGTATAAAAAAAATGGGCGAATTTGTCATTAAGACGAGTTATTTTTTTTTTTTCCAGAGTTAAATAATACGAGTTAAATCTTACGGGTAAAAATAAACCAATGCATTTTACGGGTTCTTACTCATTCTCCTTTTTTATTTAAAGCTCAAATTGATTTCTTTCACTCATATTTCAAAATTGTTCCTCGCAACATGAATTTATAATTTATTATAATACATGAAAGACGTATGTATAAACGTAATGAGCAAACTTGAATACCCATGTAAATTACACGTATTTGTTATTTAACGTTGCACGTTATGTTATTATAAAATTTGATATAACATACCTGTACGTGTTTAAAGTCCTCTAACAATTTGCACGGGCATAAGTTTTTTGCATTTTGCACTGGCATAAAATTATACAACAATTTTTATAGTATTTAGTTGGATAACAATACGGAGTAAGATTTTTGCATTTTGCACGGGCATATAATTATACATTCAATTTTTTTTTTTTTTTTTTTTTTTTTACAATTTGCTTGGGCATAAAATTATTAGTTGTCATATAATAATGATAATTTGCACGGGTATAAAATTATTATTTGTACGGGCATAGAATTGTTATTCGTCATATAATAGTGATAAATTGTACGGATATAAAATTTTTATTTGTCATATAATAATGATAATTTGCAAGGGTAAAAAATTGTTATTTGTGCGGGCGTAGAATTGTTATTTTTCATATAATAATGATAAATTGAACGGGTATAAAATTGTTGTTTGTCATTATCATTATCATTTATCCTTACTTTAAGAGTCACAATTAAAAAGTAGCTGAAAATTATGACTTGCGATAGTGAAAAATAGGTTTTATATAGAATAAATAACGTAGTTTTTAAGGAAGTATCTGAGAAATTATAGTACGTTTATCATCTTATTGGAGTACTATTTCCTTTTATCTTAACCTTTCATGTAATGGTTTGAATTTTTCTACTCCGTATTATTTATGATTATGATTGTTTGTCATATAATTTCGTTGTTTTAAGTGCTTTTTAATGATACGTATATACATTTGATTTTTATAAAAGACGCTTTTATTAAACTTATTATACGACGTCTTCATTATTCGTATATTCCTACTTAAATTTAATAAAAAAAACTTACCCGTGCAATTTGCACGGGCATAACACTAGTTTGACGATATATCGAAGATTCTCATCACTTTTGAATAGTGCACAAAAAGCAAATGTATAAAATTGAATGGAATGGAGGAAGTATTTTATAAGGTGGTTATTTATAATAAACCCTATATTCAATTAACCTTACAAATAAAGTCAATCCATACTCAGAAATTATAATTAAGAATTTTCCTAATTTATGAAAATAAAGTTGATCACAATTCAAAATCCATTTCCCTATCATCATCCGCAAACCCGTAAATGAGACCAAATCATTGTTAAGAAAAAAAAAATAAAAATAAAAATAAAAAATCAAAAATCAAAAACATTAAAGAAGAAAATTAAATTAGCCATCCACCTTCCAACTCTCCTCATTTAACTCACTCACTATCTGTCTCTCTCTCTTTCTCTTTCTCTCCCTTTCCCCTCTTTTCATCACTCTCTCCCCACCACTTCCACCCACTGCACTCACCTCTCTAAAACACACTCAAAAAAAAAAAAAAAAAAAAAAACTCTTCAAACCTTCTCTTACTTCCGTAACCCTCACGCGCGGCCCTCTTTCGGCGGCACTCACAGCGTAATTTACGGCGGCTGTGATCGGCGTCTAAGTTTTGGTAAAAATGTACAAGAACCAGCTGCAGGAGCTGGCTCAGCGGAGCTGCTTTAACCTGCCTTCATACACGTGCATCAGAGAAGGTCCCGATCACGCGCCGCGCTTCAAGGCGGTGGTTAACTTCAACGGCGAGAGTTTCGAGTCCCCTAACTATTGCTCTACTCTCCGTCAGGCGGAACACTCTGCCGCAGAAATCGCCCTCAATTCTCTCTCCTCTCGCGGCCCCTCTCACTCCCTCGCTGCCCGTATTCTCGTCCGTCTTTTTTACTCTCTTTCTCTCTTTTTAAATTATCGTGAAACCGTCTCATATGATTCACGTTTTGGGTAGTGGTGTCAGGAGAATTTGAGATTTGATTCTGCTGTAGATGTTAATTTTGTCTTGATTATTTATTGATGTTGTAAGTAAATGTGAGCATTTAATAGGAAAATTTTAAATTTCATACGGCATAAAACCGTCTCTCAAAAGACTTACTGTCCCGTGAATTTGTGAATTTTTCGAAGACGGCCTTATAAAACAATATATTGATGAAATGTCAGTCGTATATTTTGTGAAATTTTCGTATTTATGAGATGGGTCATTTAATTAAATTGGTTTGCTGATTTTCTTGATGTGAAGTACGAGGTTTGTCAAATATTTTAGTTAATGCTAATGACTTCTTGTTGTATTGAATGTGTTTGGTCTGTTATAAACTTAAGATGAATTATTTTATGACTTTAAAACTCTAGACGGAACATTTATTATCACAATCAGTATGCTGAGGCGGTTTCATGCTAAATTTATGGTGAAACGTTTCCCATAAACGCCATCTTTTATATATGATAGCTTGGGTTGACATACAGTTGCTGAAGAAAGCCGTCTTTTTATTGTAGGTCTGGTAGTAGGGGAATGATAATTCATGTCGAATGAATTTATAACTTGAGATGTGAAAGATATGGATGATGGTTTGCTGAGACTCTGAGAGTATTGCTCGTGTTTTTTCCACTTTATAGAGAATGTAGCGAAATGCTATGTTGATGTTTATCATTTGTGGTTTTTAAGCAGCTGCTAGGTGTAATCTGTATTCTGTAGTGCTTATTAGCCTATATTGGATTATCGATGCTAACATACTTATTGAGGCTATGCCACGACTCTTTGTTCAGTTAACACATGTAACTAATCTTTGTCCCCTAAGTTTGACTGCCTGCTGTTGATGTAAATGTACTTGAATGCATTAAGTTGTCCTGGAAAGATATTATTACGTGATTAAATTTAGTAAAGATCTCATCGGAAAAGCCTTTCTGAAATGGTGTTGCAAAAATGTCGCCAACCATCTCTCTTCAAACAGTCCTTAAAAAGTGACTATTTGTAGTGAGTTTATGATCTGTAGAAGTAAGTGACTAGGACTTCGTAGTGAGTTTCAGTTTTGTAGAATGCCGTGTTACATGTTAACACTTCCTTGTGTTTTGCGTGCTGGTTACTTGATTCATGTACTTTCCTACATCGTGAGTGTCTTAAGAATATTTGTACTTGTGCTGATTAATTTGTTGTTGTTTAGGATGAGACTGGAGTTTACAAAAACCTGCTACAAGAGATTTCACAACGAGTTGGAGCCCCATTGCCGCACTACTTGACTTTTAGGTCTGGAGTAGGACACCATCCGGTCTTTACGGGTAAAGTCGAGCTGGCCGGAATCACTTTCACCGGTGAACCCGCTAAAACTAAAAAACAAGCGGAGAAGAATGCAGCTTTGGCAGCGTGGCAATCTCTAAAACAATGTAACTCCTCCTTGAACTCGATTTCAGCTTTGTGCGTGATATACCTACTTGATATCAGTACTACTAAATACTCCATGTTTGTTTAAGCCTCCTCACCTGTCCTGCTGGTAAAGGGAAAGGTATAGGGGATAGCTATCCTAGTGTCGATCATTTGCGTAACTTAGCGTATTTGCTTAAGTGAGAAAAAGAAGATAAAAGAGAACATTAAACATTAGGAAACATGGGTATGAAATTTGCTCTCAATTACAATCTGTAACGGTCATGAAGAATCGGGGTGTGATTGTGGTAACATGAAAAAACGTCATTACTACTTGCTACTCGGGATCAACGTGACATTCTGCTTTTTGGCTTACTGCCCTTGGGCTGGCTATTTGTCTCTTAGTCTTTACATTGCTCATCGACGTAAGCTTGCCATGCAAAGTGGACAGTTATTTCGTTTAGGCTTGTCATTTCCTTGCACTCCCATGCACCCACTTGGCTCATAAAGACACGACCTGCCACTTCATTTTGAAGACAAGACATGGACATTAATTCGATATGAATAGAACATCCGATTATTTGCAATGTGCTCTTAATGGAGTGTTGATAAATGGATGCTTAAGTGGTATGATAAATAAAACACTTCAACTGAGACGCTATTGCTAGGGTTTGAGAGGATCTGGTAACCCAGGAGATATTTGGTAAAATAGAAATCTTCAGGCTATTAATAGTTGTGTGTAACTATGAAAGTGATATTTTTAATTTCGTAATAAGCATCAAGTATCGTGTGAGATACCACTATATTTTGATGTTCTTATCTTTGATGTTTCAACAGTGGCGCAACAAACAACAGGCTTGTCGTCTGAGCTTGAGAATTCTGATGAGCTTGAGCAGGTTAGTGTAGCACGAGCATTGTTAAATTATCGATTGAGGGCGAGGATGAAGAGCGCATCATCTCCACCATTACCATTTCCACAAACATTTCCAGTTCAGAATCCAAGACCATCATCAAGTCCGCAACGTCGTACAATGACCACATCTAAGATTCTACCTTTTATTTGTCCGAAGAAGACACCTCCTCGAGTCCGTCCTTCGTCGTTTGTAGCTTCTGATGGTATGTTGTCGTCATCTCAGCCTCAGCATTCAGAGTCTCGTACGAATCTGTCTCAGAGATCATTTGGTGTTGGGGCAATTCCATACATACCAATCCGGAATGCGCGGCCACTGTGCCATAATATTGCACCTCCAGTAACGATAAGGAGTGCAATACTTTGTCACTCGGCTCCACCGGTTCGTCCTCCATCATCTGCAGCCCCTCCTGTCATGAGGGCCGCCCAACCTGTGCGAATAGCACCACCAGTATGTATTAGACAAAGTATTCCTGTATCCTCAGCCGTACCTATCTCCAGTGAAACTCCACCAAAGGCCATTGAAGCGATTCAGAGTAAATACGGAAAAATCCAAGAATTCCAAACACCTGAGCCTCAGTTTGTTGTACAGCCTGCTCTAAACACCTCTGCTGTGAGCCCATCTGTGCCAAGAGCCTCTGCTACTCAAAACGTGGATCCACAATCAGTCGTGAAGGCCATTGGACCCAGTAACGCGGTAGATTCCGATATAGAACTTAAGAGATCTGAGGTGTTAGCAAAGTTAGAACTGATCAAACTCTGAGGGCAAACCTTTTAGAGGTGTTACTTCAATGGTCATGATTTTGGTACTGACATTCAAGTTTCCTTGTCAATTCAATCATGTACGATATCCCGATTTTCTTCCTTATTTTCCATTGTGGCCTATCATCCATGTTTACTAAAAATTATACTCCGTACTTGTTATTGTTGATCGTCGAAGTCAGGTATATAAGTTCCGACAAATCAGATTAGTAACTTATAATCAGGATCAGATTGGTGGCTATCATAATATAAAAAAAAAAAAAAAAAAGGTGTTGGATTATATTTTTTGTGAGGTGTGATTATTTTTCTAATATAAATTCTTCTACGGAGTATAATAAGATTGTTATTATACTCCGTATAAGTTTGTCATGAATTTAGACCTTGCAAACCTGACCCGCTCTGATTGACCCGACCTGATAGGACTGACCCAAGATCTGAAAAATATAACTCGAATTTGATCTGAAACCCGAGATGACTCGAGCCGTCCTAGACCTGACCCGAAACTTATTGACCTAAAATTGACCCGAAATCCGAATCGACCTGTAATATATCAATAAATCAATAAAGTACATGTAATATATGAATATTTACCTCAATAATTTATTTTTACTATAAATTTTAAAAGAAATTGATGAATTTTGATTAAGTTTTAAGGGAGATGCGTTAAATTTGACAAAAAAGGGTATGATTGAGTAAAAGTTTGGTACAGTTGAGAAATAACGTTATTTATTTGTCTTTTTAGTTTGATTTTAACCGAAAATCGACGGTTTTTGACTTTAAATAATTTTGAAATCGATGCTCAAGCAAAATCACATACCTACAAACTACTATTCTCTACCCGACTAATTGATTTTAAAGTATCGAAAAAATTTATATTAAGAAAACGGGCATTTTCTACACAATGCTAAAAAACAAAAAGGTACATAAATGACTAAATAAGAGAGAGTAAAATATTACAACTTACATTGTTATCGTTGTGATAAGAGAAAATAGTGACTAGTTTGAATATCTTATAGCGGTCATAATTTTGCTAATAAGGGTCACATTAAGTTTTTGACATTTGATTAAAGTCTTTGTCTGATATTACATTTTATTAAAGGTAATTTGTGTTAAGTGAAATTTGCAGTAACAATGAAAGGAAAGAAAATACGCAGTATTGTTTCGCAGTGACGAGGTAGAGAAGCCTCTGCCTTGAAAACTATTTCGGCTCGACCGGGGTGGTGATCAGCTAGTGCCGGTAGTTCCCTAAGGTTTGACACTGCAGCACCCCAACTCGCCCACTCGAGTACAGGAGCTATGGAACGATAGAAAAGCTTTTACCCAGAATTTCCATTGAGAATTATATGAGAGAAAGTGTAATGTAATGTGTTTTTGTGCTGCTAAAGGATGCTGTATAAATAGCAAAAAATAGAGCAGTTATCAGCAACAAAACAGCCTCCTGAAAGGTAGGCATGACCGAGTTAGTGGGAGTAAGACTCTCTCCCACTAACTGCTTCTGTTTTGACTGCGCAAACGTCCACATTCAACGTACAAAACACTTAGTACTCGGCCCAAAAAGATAGGCCAAGCCCGCCGCAAGCGATTCCCGATTCCCGATTCCCGAATCCCGAATCCCGAATCACGAATCCGGATCCGGGCCGGGCTCGGGCACGCGCGCGCGTGTGCGAGCTGAATTAAGCACCTCGCAAGCTCATATAAAAAGCTCCCACCAACCACTAGTGATAGATGAAGGAATGTGTGGGTATATAAACCCACACAACTCACTTTCCCTCATCAATGTTGTAACACCCCGTGTTATTTTAACACAATTTGATAAAAGAATTTAATTCCTTAAATTAAATTCATCCTTTTTCCTTATAATAAAAATACGTCTGATTTTTTTTCGCCAAATAATACTAAAATTTCTTAAGTTCAAATTTAAAAATTTTGAAAAATAAAATTTGTTGTATTATCTTTAGAATTGAAAAAAAAACACATTTCAAAATTTTATAAAAATCAACACAAAATTAATATCGCCTTTCAAATTTCAAAAATGTTAAGCTATGTTTACTATTCATAAAAATAAATGTAAAACCTTTTATTCACAGAATTCAGTTTCGAACATTTTTCGTTTTCAAAATAAAAATGGACCCTTATACTTTTCCCGTCTTCGAAATTCAAGTCAACGATTTCAAACACGCAAATCAAGGTCAAACCATCTTATCCTCTTCCACTTTCTTTTTATTTTAAAAAAGTAAACTTAACATCAAAACTTTTATTTAAAAAGTAATCATTTTGATTTTTATTATTAAATCATTTAATCTTAATATCCAATTTACTATTTCATTTCTATTAAATTAACTTTTTTCTAAATTGTCGAAATTATAAGTCACACCTAATTTAAATTGATTAAATTTTTGTCGACTAAATATGAATCTTTAAATCTAAAACATTCAACGAAAAAAATATAGATTTCGACTTAGGAAAATTTTATTCAAACTTTCGAGGGTTAAAACTCAATTTTATTTTTAGTGCCCTTTCGAAAATTATACTCCGTATTTATTTTTATTTCCGATTTTATTTCAAAACACTATTTTAAGATCATGTCTTTTATTTCGAAACCTTTCGCGATCGCGCAAATCGAAAATTTCGAAAATGAAAATCGAGCCCGAAAAATTTACTTGAACCTTTTGACTTGGACTTTTTCAATGTTAATTCTCTTCCAAAATTACTTACACATAACACTTAACATCAAACTATTTTAGTTAAAAAATAATCATTTTGATTATTATTTATAAATTCTAATTTCTTAATATCAAATTACTATTTCGATTCTATTTAACTAGCATTTTCATAAAATGTCGAAATATTAAGTCACACTTAATTTAAACTGATAAACTTTTTGACGGTTGTTTATAATTATTTAAATCGTTAACATTCAATGAAAAAAATAAGTATTTCGACCTAATAAATTTTTATTCAAAATTTCGAGGGTTTTAAACCCAATTTTTGTTTTGGTCCACTTTCGAAGTTTATTTTCATTTTTTTTTTTTCGATCTTACTTCGAAACATTATTTTAAGATCATATCTTTTATTTCGAGACTTTTCGCGTGCACGCAAATCGAAAATTTTAAAAACGAAAATCGAGCCCATGGTTTTGCACTTGGCCGAGATACTTGGGACCTCATGGTCCATGTTTAGTCTCTTCCATTTTCTTACACACATGCTTTTCTTACACACATCACACTTCACTTACACAAGCATGCTTCCACTTGACTTAACACCAAAAATTATTACATCTTATTTCACAAGTTAACAAAGGCCAAGTTGATCACCTACTTCATTAATTTTGGACGTGCCTTCCTCTTCATTTTCTCCCTTTATTTTCTTTCATTTGTTCTTCCAAAAACCAACTAAATAAAAGCCTAATAATATTCTAATAATTCCTAAGTAATTCTAGTTAATTAGTGGGTATATTAGGAGCTAAATTCTTGGATTATTTTGGGTGAAGAACTTGGGTAATATGGGTGAAGAAAATTCCGATCTAAAATTTATTTTAGATCCTCGACGAATAACATCCAAATTAAGGTGACTAGTTATATCTCGTTTTAACCTCTTTTGTAAATTAAATTGTTTTGTTATTATAATTTTATGAGTATGAAAATTATGTTAAAATATGTTAAACATCACTTGTGTGCACTTGAATGTTTATGTGATGTATAAATAATGATAATAACTAAATAATGTTTTAAATAGATTTGTGTAGTAATATGATAATATGTTTAGTTTAATTTGTTTTGATCATTTTTAATTATGATTCATATGATTTTTATGTGTGTTTATGTTTTAGTTATGTAGTAATTATATATAAAAATTATGTTAAATATTAACAATGAGTTTAAAGTGATTAAAAATCGAAAATAAAAATTTTGTATGTATGTTCTTTCTTCACGGCATTTTGCCTTAATTTTAATAAATTTTCACTTTTAATTTTTGTAAATAATATGTTGTGTTAAGTCGTATTAAAATGGATGTTATCATGTAAAAAAATTAAATTAGAAAAATATATTATAAGTTGTTAAAAATGAAAATTGTGTCCTTGAGCTAAATCATGGTGTTCTTCATGTTCTTGTTAAACTCATGTTGATGTTCATGTGTTCTTCATTTTTAGCTCGCTTTGATTCTTAATATTTTTATGTTTGTTTTTATTTATTGTTTTATATAACTAATGAGTAATTATATTAGTAACTATATGAATTAAACTAACTAAATCTTTAAGTTATAAAAGTTAGAAATTTAAAGTGTTAAAAAAACACTATTCCTCATCCCCTTTACAAAATAACAACACATCATCGGCAAAGCAAAGGTGATTCAGTCTCAAGCCTTTACACAGCGGATGATGATGAAACCCAGACATCCTAGACACTACCATCATGATCCTGCTAAAATACTCCATACAAATCGTAAATAACAGAGGAGATAACGGATCACCTTGTCGAAGTCCTCTCTCGCCTTTAAAAAAACCAAACACATTCCCATTTACACTCAAACTGTACCAGGGACTCGTGAGGCTCACCATAACCCATCTTACCATCTGAGGAGGGAAGTTCAAAGCTGTCATCATTTGCTCCACAAATTTCCATTCAATGGAATCGTACGCTTTCTTGAGATCCATCTTGATTAAACACCTAGGAGAACAGTGTCTCCTTGTATAAAGTCGCACCAAGTCCTGACAAATAAGAACATTTTCAACAATTTGCCGGCCTTGGATAAAAGCACTCTGATTAGCACTAATAATATTAGGTAGAACAAAACCAATCCTCACACACAACAATTTGGAAATGCATTTGGACAAAACATTACAACACGCAATGGGTCGGAACTGAGTAACATATTTGGGTCTCTCAACCTTAGGAATCAGCGTGAGGATGGTTGCATTAAGCTGTTTAAGAAGCTTGCCAGTGTGGAAAAACTCTTGAACAGCCAAGCACACCTCCTCTCCCACAATCTCCCACGCATCCTTGAAAAGTTTGCTTGTGTACCCATCAGGACCTGGAGCCTTGTCATCTGGAGATGTACGGGTTTTAGGAGGGGTGAGCTACCTTTTAAATACTTGGGAGTGCCAATTAGCTCTAAACGATTGTCAAATAAGGACTGTTTCGTGTTGTGTGAAAGAGTAAGTAGTCGACTTCGGAGTTGGGGTGCAAAGAAACTGTCGTATGCAGGGCGTTTGGTTCTAATCAGATCTGTTTTAAGCACTTTACACATGTATTGGGCTTCCATCTTCTTGCTCCCTAGTGGAGTGATGAATCGAATCATCTCATTGTGTCGGAATTACTTGTGGGATGGCCACGAGGAGTACCACAGGACCCCGCTGGTGGCTTGGGACTCAGTCTGTCAGGAAAAAATGAAGGGTGGCTTGGGGATAGCTAATTGTAAACTTTGGAATTGTGCTGCGCTTGGTAAATATGTTTGGTGGATCGAGTCGAAGAAGGACCATTTATGGGTCAAATGGGTGAATCATGTGTATGTGAAAGATAAAGTATGGCTTGATTATGAACCGCCAGTACATTCAAGTTGGGCGTGGCGGAAGATTTGTAAGGTTAAGAACAAGCTGTTGAATGGTTTTAAAATGGTGTGGTCTGCTGATGGTCCAGCATATACGATTAACGATGGGTATAGGCTGCTGCGTGGTGATGCTCCGAAGGTTACGTGGGCTCATTGGACATGGAATAGATTCAACGTTCCTAAGTTCTCGTTTATAGTGTGGTTGGTGCAATTGGACAGATTACTCACACTAGTTCGTCTTAAGAGGTATGTACCCACCATTTCTACTGTCTGCTATTTCTGTAACTTGGAGGAAGAGGGCTGTTGTCACCTTTTTTTCAAGTGTGAGTATAGTGGGAGGTGTTTGGAGGCTTTAAGCCGGTGGTTGCAGGTGCCCATTTCCCGTGATTATTGGAGGGGTTTGACTCGGGTTCGAAGGATAAGTGGGTTTCAAAAAAATGTGTGTAGTGCTGCTGTTAACGGCTTGATTTATTGGTTGTGGAATCAACGGAATGTGTGTCGTCTGGAAGGTATTCTGCTCCGACCAGAGGTGTTAGTCAAACAGGTTCGAAATTCAATTGTGGCTCGATTGGAGAAGTTGGAATTCACGCAACTAACGTTGACTGATCAGACTTGGCTGAAGCGACTTGAAGAGTAACTTTACCTTGTGTAAGCTTGAGTAGTATGGTTGTATTTTGAATATTGTAAGTTTGGATTGAATGTTTTAATGAAATTTACATTTCTACCAAAAAAAAAAAAAAACACTATTCATGAATATAATGAAATTTTTAGTAAAATTTCATTTTAGTTTAAATCGTTTTAGTATAATTAGAATCATTAAAAATATAAAGACTTTAAGCTAAAAACCGATAAAAATTGAAAAACAAAATTTAGAACACCACCTATACATGGTCACGGCATTTCTATATAATTTGGGTCAAAAATTGTTTTTATCACTTTTTAGTTTATTGTTAAAATAATTTAATTATTAGTTAATAAGTTAGAATTAAGAAATTAAAAGAAATAAATGAATTTTGACATAAATGATAACCACACGGCTTTTCCATCTAAAATGGACTAAATTTAATCAAAATAAATCTTTATAATACTAAATGACAGTTTTCGCTGACATCATCAATGCCACATGTCGCAATTCTATGCATTTTTTTCCCGCCAAAATGCAATGCTTACATCATTAATCACACTCTATGTTTTTAAGTCTAGGTTTATTATCTATGCCTATAATTTCTCAATAATCAGATTCACACTTATGTTATAGATAAAATAATAAAAGTTTAGTTTTATTAACAATATAGTAATATGTATTTTAAATTAATTACTTCTTTTATTTTAATATTTTACTTTTCATTATATATCTTTATAATAAAATATAAAATAAGTACTGAATCTATTATTTTGTTTATAACTCATATATATGAAAGTTCTAAATATATGTACTTGGAATAACTAATTAACTTTTTTTAACAATATATTTATTCTCTATTCATTACTTGCTTATTTTAATATTTATTATATTTAATATTTTCTAATCGAAAATAAATGTTGTAAAGTCTATAAAATAAAATTTATGCCGGTCATATATTTTAGCTATTTTATATAGATTCTTTGTTTTTTCATTAACATATACTAGTATATGTACAGTAAAATATCATTAAAGTGATTATTATATTATTTTCCTATTGGTTTATTACTTATATATTTATTAGTTAAAAATAATATAATTCTATAGTAATCGTGCATCAATGCACGGGATCTAAACTAGTATATCACTAAGTCACTAAAGTTTAATAGTTAGTAGAATTGAAATTGTGTATAAATCGATTTCGTTATAAAAGAAATATAATAAACCGATAAAAATGAGTAACCATTATAAAAATAAATTAAATCGTGTGCTATTGCCTTTGCAAATTTGGACTGTTGTACTTGGACATACGGACTAAAATGAACAAACCACGATACTTTTATTAAAAATGAAAATCGCAAAATTTAATAAATAGATGACTAAATTTAACTAAGTCTCATTTTTAAAAATAAATATCATTATCACTTTTTACAAACCGAACTTAACGATTTCAAAACAAGATTTTTAAACTTAACGATTAAGTTAGGAAGTGAATAATGACCGATATGAATAGTGACCGATGAATAGTGACTGAGATGAATAGTGACCGATGAATAGTGACTGAGATGAATAGTGACAAGTGAATAGTGTCAATGAAAAGTAATTCGGGACGAAACTTGTTAAGCAAGTAACGCCCCAAATTTCAAGACGCTGAATAGTACCCGGGACGAAACTTGTTGAACAAGTAATGTCCCAAAACCTATTTTAATGGAATTTGAGATAACTTGTTGAACAAGTTATCTTTTCAAATCCCAAGACGTGAATAGTGAAAAATTCACGAAACTGTAGGTTTATATCCGTATATAGACCATTAAATTCACAGGATTATAATGAAAACTTTTATAAGATTTAAAGTTATAAATTGAAATTGCATAACATAATGAATAGATTAAGAAATAACCTTTCTAAATCTTGAATTATGGCCTATGAACAATACCAAAAGGATGGTATCTCCTAATTATCTCACCCAAGATGTGTTCTTGATATGCCCTTGTATTGCTAGAAAAATAAGAGAGAAAACTGCTTTTCTTTTCTTGAGATTTTGTGTTGTGTGCAAGTATAATTATCAATTAGGTTAAGATGAGACTTATAGTGTGATTAGGTTAAGTGGAGAGGAAGAAACCTCTCTCCCTCCCACTTGTTTCACACGTCCAAATAAGGAGTCCCGGGGTGGACTTTTCAACCTCAAATTTAAAAGCCCAATCTAACTTAAAAAGGTTTATCAAACCCATTTAATTAGTATACTTTAGCTTTTATGTATAATGTAATTATAATATCCTAATATTATAATGAATCATAAATATTCTCATATTTATAATTTACTAATTAATTGTAACTGATTAAAATTAATTAGCCTACATTATACGTAATAATTAAATATAACCTTTTATATTCAATTTTCGAATTACAGCTAATTCCTCTCATCTAATATTATTTAATCATTATTAAATAACATTCATTATCACATTTGACTAACCTCTTAGTCATATTGGACTAACCTTTTAGTCACATTTGACTAACCTTTTAGTCAACAACACTGACTAACCTTTTAGTCATTAAATAAGGCATCGACATGATTATTTTCTCAAATAATCACATCTCTCAAACACATCCTTTAGGTGTGACTCTTAGGGACCAGTTGATCACCGCCATCTGTATGACAATAACGTCAAACTTATCTAGCAAGCCAACCGTTATTGATAAACGTTCATCAACCGAATAAATTCAAAATGTACCCTGTGTACCTGTAGAGATTTATTTATGTTATTGCACTCACTGTGGAGGACACTAACCCCAACAATCTCCCACTTGTCCGTACAAGTGTAGGTGCGATAACCGACTCTCATATCCATAATAAATTTCTCCCACTCAATGTAAACCAATTTGCAAAGTCCGTACTTTCAAAGGTCGTAGTTCATGGCGATCGCATCAAGAGTGGTTTCCTACTAGAGAGTAACTTAACCGATAAACGAATCAATATTCGAGCATGGCCATGCATTTTCGCCATTCTGACTCCTCAGTGGCCCCGAGAATAAATATTATAACTCGATAGAAGTTTGGATATTTCCTCAACTCGACTCGCAGATGTAAGCGCAGCATGAAATGACCAGTGAAAATCTACTTGGCCTCTGTTACGGTCGACCGTGAGAAAGAAACCAAAGTCACCCAAAATCGCCTTAATCTCAAGAGGCGGTAGATAGTCAAAAGAATCGACTCTAGGAACACCATGGATGTCCTATCCACGACCCGGCACCGAATGTTCTGAAACATTTAGGACTCCATGTAGTCGTCACAAAATCGTCCTGCGCGATTTCAGTAAACCCGCATCTGTGATCGATCAGTCAACAGTTTGACTTATGGCTCGTTGAACCCACCATCAATCGACGTCACAAAATGATTGCCAGAGTTATCAGCTCGTGTAGGCGATCACGGACCAAAACAAAATATAAAGCAATTCAGTTCACTTTGAGGTGTTCAACGGTGTCTGCACAACCCTCATGAAAAACAATATATATAACAAAACGATGATTTTATTAGAAGTTTTAGGAAATACAAGTGTCAAATCCATCCAAACAACTAATACAACTCAGGAACACGCTTAATTCCCATGGATTTAACGTGCCCTTCATGCTTATCTTGTCTCAACGGCTTAGTGAGAGGATCTGCTATGTTGTCATCCGTAGCAATCTTGTCAATCACTATCTCCTTCTGCTCCACGTAATCCCGGATCATGTGAGCCTTCCTTTGCACGTGCCGAGACTTGTTGCTGGACTTAGGCTCCTTCGCTTGGAAGATGGCACCACTATTGTCACAATAGATGGTGATCGGGTCATTCGAACTAGGAACTACAGTTAGTCCTTGTAAGAACTGACGCATCCATATAGCTTCCTTCGCAGCCTCTGAAGCAGCATAGTACTCGGACTCAGTCGTTGAATCTGCTATAACAGGTTGATTGGAGTTTTTCCGGTGGCCATGGCGCCATTAAGAGTAAAAACGAATCCAGATTGAGATTTCGAGTCATCTCGATCCGTTTGGAAACTAGCGTCTGCGTAACCGGTTGCGCATAGCTCAGTGTCTCCACCATAAGTCAATACCCAATCTTTAGTCCTCCGTAGGTACTTAAGAATGTTCTTTACGGCCATCCAGTGTGCTTCACCTGGATTGCCTTGGTATCGACTCGTCATACTCAATGCATATGCCACCCCCGGACGTGTGCCTATCAATGGCATACATGATCGATCCTATTGCCGAAGCATATGGAATCCGACTCATGCGCTCGACCTCTTCCGATGTCTTTGGTGCTTGAGCTTTACTCAAATGCACCCCTGAGATCATTGGAAGGTTCCCTTTCTTGGAGTTGGTCATGCTGAACCTCTCAAGAATCTTATCTATATAAGACTCTGATCGAGGGATAACATCCGTCGTGATCTATCTCTATAGATACGAGCCCCAAAATACGCTGTGCCTCACCCGGATCTTTCATCCGAAATGGTTCTTTAACCATACTTTTACCGAAGTTAAGAGAGGTATGTCATTCCCAATCAAGAGTATGTCATCGACGACAAAGATTAGGAAGACAATCTTTCTCCCACTCGACTTGATATATAGGCATGGTTCCTCGACTGATCGAGCGAATCCATTCTCCTTTATCACTTGGTCGAAGCGATGATTCCAACTCCGTGAAGCTTGCTTAAGTCCATAGATGGAACGCTTAAGCTTGCAAACCTTCTTAGGATCTTTAGGATCGATATAACCTTCGGGTTGTACCATGTACAACTCCTCCTCCAAATAACCGTTTAAGAAGGCGGTTTTCACATCCATTTGCCAAATTTCATAGTCATGAAATGCGGCGATCGCTAAGAGAATCCGAATGGAACGAAACATGACTACGGGTGCAAAAATCTCATCATAGTGCAACCCTTGCACTTGAGTGAAACCCTTTGCAACTAGTCGTGCCTTGTATATGTCTGGTGTCCTTCTACAGATCGCTTTATCTTGGAAAGCCATTTGCACTGAAGAGGCCTAGCCTTATCAGGTAAGTCAACCAGATCCCATACATTATTCTCGTACATCGAGTCCATCTCGGATTGCATGGCTTCTTGCCATAGCTTTGAGTCGGAACATGTCATGGCACCTTTATAGGTTACGGGTTCGTTACTCTCAAGGAGTAAAACGTCGTCTCTCCCATTCTCCTCAACCATACCGATGTATCTGTCTGGAGGAATGGAGATTCTACCCGACCTCCTGGGTTCCAAAGGGACATTAACCGCAGCAGACGTAGAAGGAACAGCTTCCTCCATTGGTTGCTCGGTTGTTGGTTCTGGAATCTCCGACAGATCAAAGGTTCTATTACCTCTCTTGTCTTCGAGAAACTCTTTCTCTAAGAACTTCGCACTAGCCGCAACAAAAACGCGTTGTTCGGTTGGCGAATAGAAGTAATGACCAAACATTCCTTTTGGATAACCAATAAAGTATGTCTTGACCGATCGCGGGCCGAGCTTATCCTCGTGTCTCCACTTGACATAAGCCTCGCACCCCCAAACCCGAATAAAGGACAAGTTAGGAACCGTTCCCTTCCATAACTCGTATGGAGTCTTGTCTACAGCTTTAGACGGCCTTCGGTTAAGTATAAGAGCAGCTGACAAAAGAGCATAGCCCCACAATGAGTCAGGTACTACCGTGTGACTCATCATGGATCGAACCATATCAAGTAATGTTCGATTCCTGCGTTCGGACACACCATTCAGTTGTGGTGTTCCAGGTGGAGTTAACTGTAATACTATCCCGCGGTCTTTCAGGTGTCGATCAAACTCAGTTGAAAGATATTCGCCACCACGATCTGAACGTAGTGCTTTTATCTTTCTATCCAGTTGGTTCTCAACCTTATTCTGGAATTCCTTGAACTTGTCAAAGGACTCACTTTTGTGCTTCATTAAGTAGACATGTCCATATCTACTCAAATCGTCCGTGAAAGTGATGAAATACCTATAGCCATCTCTAGCGTTGATTGACATAGGTCCGCACACATCAGTATGTATGAGTCCTAATAGGTCAGCAGCGCGCATTCCAACACCTTTGAAGGAAATTCGAGACATCTTGCCTATGAGACATGATTCACACGTGCCAAAAGTTTCATAGTCAAATGGGGCAATTGTCCCATTATCAATGAGCTTTTTCACGCGTTTCTCATTTATGTGTCCCATACGGCAATGCCATAAATACGTTTGATCTTTGTCACCAACCTTTGCTTTCTTGTTACTCACATGCATGATTTATGTGGTTTGATCTAAAACATAAATTCCGTTCATGGAAACAGCTTTACCATAAATCATTTCATTCAAAGAGAAAATACAATTTATTATCCTTTATTAAAAATGAAAATCCTTCTTTATCAAGAACGGATACGTAAATAATGTTTTTAGATAAACTACGTACATAATGTGATTATTCGTAAATAACTCAAAACCGCTCGGGAGTTGGATTACATATGTTCTCTTGAAAGCAGCGGCAACTCTTGCTCCATTCCCCACTCGCAGTCTACATCACCTCTTGCCGTAGTTACGATGCTTCTTAGGCCCTGCAAATGATTGCCTGAGATGAGAACCACATCGATTATCAAGTACCCAAGTTCAAACTTGCATGGTTAATCTCAATCATATGAATAAAAGAAGACATACCAACAGAGGCGGCGGCTTTGATTTTATGTCCTCAAAGATACACGGACGATTCGCCTCCAATGCCCAGACTTGTGGCAATGGTGGCACTCCATGCTCTGCTTTGCTTTTGCCTTACCTTGTGAGCTACCGCTAGACTCACCAGGCCCACTCTTCGTAATCACTGGCTTTTTAAACTTTGGCTTTCCTACAGTTAGGTTAGCCGGAGCTTTACCTTTACCCTTCTTGTTCCCAATCATGAGAACATCTTGCTTCGTGCTCCCACTCAACTTCAGATCACTCTCCGTCTGTACGAGGAGTGAATGCAGTTCATGCAGACTTTTCTGCATGTCATTCATGTAATAGTTTGCCCTAAAGAGGGCATATCCATCATGAAGAGAGTGGAGCACTCGATCAATGATGATCTTCTCATCGATCGTGCAACCAAGCTCCTCCAATTTCTCTACGTTCTCGATCATGGCGAGAAGGTGTGGACCAACCGGTTGGTCCTTTTGGAGTCTAGCTTCAAAGAAACGAGTAGTATACTCGTAACTCTTAATTCTCGGTGCTTTCGAGAATTCTTTGGTCAGGGTGGTGAAAATCTTGTTTGCACCTTGGGTAATGTAACGTCTTTGCAAATTGGATTCCATTGCATAGATGAATACGTTCTGTAACGCACCCGCCTCCATCATGAAATCGTTATAAGCAAAGATTTCAGCTTCTTCTGCATCGGGAGCTGGTAGAGCCGGCGGTGGCTCAGTCAAGTACTTGAGCTTACCGTCAGCGATGGCAGCATTCCGTAATGCGGTCTCCCAATCAGAAAAGTTGGACCCATCATTCTTCAGTCGAGTAGACTGATTCATGCTGCCCATGAAAATTCTAAGCCATGATTCGCGCATTAGTGTGGCACTTGGCATTGGTTCGTCAGTACGGACAGCCATTTGTTATAGTAGTTATATCTGTATATAACGTATTCGAAACTGTGAAAAGAAAGAAGAAGAAGAGAGAAGATAAGAAATCATTGTTTTTAAAAAATTTAAGTCAAAACAATAACATTTTAATGCAATGACTTATGCACTCATATAATTGACCTCCCTCGAGAATTATATAAGCGATCCCAAGACTCAATTTCTTTAAATTGATAAGCTAACTGCTTAGCTAATTCTACTGTTAGAATTCTTGGTCGATAGATTTCAGTAAATCCTATCTATTAGTCCACCATACCTTCGAGATATTACTCGAACCATAATGTTGAGATAAACTAAGTCGACAGCCACTATTTACCCAACGTAGAAGGGGTCATATTATGCCTACCGACGAAGAAGGGATTCATAGTGGTTCGACTTATAAAGACTAATTCTCAATTTCAGTTTTAGAGGAAGATCCCATCAACTCATTTTAATTCATTTTAAGTGAACTAATATCTAGCATTATTGTGAATGATTAAATTGAGGTGATAGCTCTAAACAAATGACATCCGTATGTCTATGATCTAGGATGCAACTATATGATCCATTTTCATGCATATTAGGTGGTTTGGTTTAGTTTAGGCGGAATACGATGCTACTAGCTAACGTGAATGCAATGAAAACAGTAAAAGAAAACGCAAAAACAAAAAACACCTAGTGTGGCCTATCCCTATGAAAATAAAGACAATTACAAAGTGGAATCCATCCATGGACCCTAAGCTTGTCTTCATTCTTCATCTTGGGCTTTAAGTGGGAGTTGGGCTCTCCGTCTTGAATCTTCATCTTGAATCTTCTCAAATTACAATTTTTGAATTACAAAATAAACCTATTTACATTCTAATTCAAAACCAAAATAAAAAAAATTACAAGATGGGAGATTCGAGATCTCAAAATACAACCAAAATTGTGTTTCCTTCATTACGAAAACACAACTTTCTAAGGCCACACTAGTAAATTACAACCGTTTGTACATCATTAATGCGAAAAATTAGACCATTCAAAACATTCATTCACAAAAATAGCATCAACTAAACAAGATAAAAACAATGCATACGAATAGATTGATTATCCAAACCACCCTTTTTAAATGATTATCATTATGCAACAATTCCTTAATTGTCCATAATATCTTTTAATCAAAATATAATCCAAATCAATTTATATTATCGGTATAACATAAATTCGATCTCAAGATATTTTAAACTGCTTTAAAATATTAGGTATCATATTTATTATGAACTACTTCACAATAAAACAAAACATATAATCTTTACAATATAATAAAATATTAATTTCCAAAAATAACAAATATTTTGGCCAAAAGAATCAAAATAGCCGAAACAAATATAATTTTTTTTTTTTTTAAAAAAAATTTCGGCCACTTTTGAATAATAAAACAGAATTTTTTTTTTTTTTTTATTTGATATGATTCGGCCTTTAGGAAATAAAATTACCAAAAACAACAAATTAAAATCGGCCAAATGTAAAATTGAATCAAACTGATTTAATTCAATCGTGCTAATGATGAGATCGATACTAACTCAATTTTAATCCGTATTAAACATTGATTTAAGATATTCAAATTAACCTTTTAAAATTAACATCTTAAAACTGATAGATCTAATGATTAACAACATGATATGTTCATTAACATACAAAAATTGGTCCTTTTAAGTTTTAATTCAATCAGTATTGAAACAAAGCTAATACAAATTCATATGAGATAATTTTAACATCTTAAAACATCGCTAATTATGAATCAAACGGACCAAAAATCAATAAAAACACACGGCCAACTTAATCAAATCACACGGCCTAACTTAATCAAATTGATTAAAATTTTATACAAAAACCGGCCAACTTAACATTGCCTAACTTAATCAAATTGATTAAAATTTTTATAGAAAAAATACGGCCAACTTAACATGGCCTAACTTGATCAAATCGATTAAAGTTTTTATAGAAAAATACGGCCAACTTATCATGGCCTAACTTAATCAAATCACACGGCCAACATACTAAATTTGTTTAAAAATATACACAAATCGATTTTTATGAAAATCTTATAAAAATATCATGTGCCCTAAGGCTCTGATACCACTTGTAGGTTTATATCCGTATATAGACCATTAAATTCACAGGATTATAATGAAAACTTTTATAAGATTTAAAGTTATAAATTGAAATTGCATAACATAATGAATAGATTAAGAAATAACCTTTCTAAACCTTGAATTATGGCCTATGAACAATACCAAAAGGATGGTATCTCCTAATTATCTCACCCAAGATGTGTTCTTGATATGCCCTTGTATTGCTAGAAAAATAAGAGAGAAAACTGCTTTTCTTTTCTTGAGATTTTGTGTTGTGTGCAAGTATAATTATCAATTAGGTTAAGATGAGACTTATAGTGTGATTAGGTTAAGTGGAGAGGAAGAAACCTCTCTCCCTCCCACTTGTTTCACACGTCCAAATAAGGAGTCCCGGGGTGGACTTTTCAACCTCAAATTTAAAAGCCCAATCTAACTTAAAAAGGTTTATCAAACCCATTTAATTAGTATACTTTAGCTTTTATGTATAATGTAATTATAATATCCTAATATTATAATGAATCATAAATATTCTCATATTTATAATTTACTAATTAATTGTAACTGATTAAAATTAATTAGCCTACATTATACGTAATAATTAAATATAACCTTTTATATTCAATTTTCGAATTACAATTTAATTCCTCTCATCTAATATTATTTAATCATTATTAAATAACATTCATTATCACATTTGACTAACCTCTTAGTCATATTGGACTAACCTTTTAGTCACATTTGACTAACCTTTTAGTCAACAACACTGACTAACCTTTTAGTCATTAAATAAGGCATCGACATGATTATTTTCTCAAATAATCACATCTCTCAAACACATCCTTTAGGTGTGACTCTTAGGGACCAGTTGATCACCGCCATCTGTATGACAATAACGTCAAACTTATCTAGCAAGCCAACCGTTATTGATAAACGTTAATCAACTGATTAAATACAAAATGTACCCTGTGTACCTTTAGAGATTTATTTATGTTATTGCACTCACTGTGGAGGACACTAACCCCAACAGAAACTTGTAAAACAAGTTACGTCTCAAAATTCAAAGATATTTCAAATTTCAAAATTTGAAATGTTGTAAATAATTGAAAATTTACTAAGTATAGAAAATTGAAAATGAATAAGTAAATAACTTAAAGTGTTTTGAAAAAACACTTAAATAAAATTTGACATACTAATAAACGTTTCAATATAGAAACTTGAAAACGTTAATAAATAACAACACTTCAAATAATAAACGAACGTGTTATGTGATCATATGAAACGAAAAATAAAATACTTAAACGTTTGACGATGAGACTAGGAGAGTCTAGTAACATGAGATATGTAATATCAAATAAACGATAAATCATGAGTAAGTTAAATAAAAGGTCAAACGCTTGAGCCTCGGATATGGAAACGTCAATCGTGAGTGAAGTGGGGTTAAGATAGTCTTGTACGGACACCACTATCTCGGTCTCTGACGCTGGTAATCCCGGTTAGTGTGGTTTAGCCGGCAGCATTATATGCTTAGTGCATCCTGCCCATGCCGTTACGCCTTAAGTCGTATAGCTTAAGCCGTACAAGATAAGGAATATGCCATCTCTTTTGGGTCAGACATTAGGAAATAGTCGTTTTATTCAGAGTTAAGGTGCTCTATGAATAGCATAGCCCACTCTTAAAGTGAATATTTGATAGGCTTTGTCGCACTCGCCTAGTCAAAAATAAACCAGACAAACCTAAGGGGTAGCTAGGGTAAGTCGGGGTCGAAATCCACAAGGAGATGGTTGTTTATGTAGGTTACCTATGGAATGATTCTAGTCTTGGTCGGTTCGAGTATTGGATGGTTCTATAGCTAGAGCGTAAAACAAGGATTAACTTATATGGAGAAAGTCTAGGAAGTCGGGTTAGGTAATGGGTAAGTCAAGGTCAAGGATGATGATCGGGTTGAGTAGGTAGTCGCACATGCTAAGGATATAGCTCGTCCTCTCGGTCTTAATCTTCCTCTAGGTCTCAAAAGCGGGCTCTCGCAACTTACAATTGAGGGTCCTAATGATTGTCTCGCGCCTCTCCTCGAACTAGGCTTTCGATCTTAAGTTCAAGGGTGCTAAAAGTTTGCTAAAACATGATCAAGGATTCAACAAACACATTCAAGTAGAGACGATCAAAGCAAATGCAAAAACCTAACTCAAATGATCACCAAATACAACCAAAACCAACACCCATCCTTCACCCTTCTCCCTAGTTGAAAGGACTACTCAAACATGATAAAAACAACAACAAAAGCAATAACAATGGATGAAAACATGATCAGCAATGATATAAGATGAAATGATAAACAAAGGAGAGAAGTATAAACAAAAACCAATCAGAAATTCAAAGAGAAAGTGCAAGAACAAAGACAACAATACCGAAATAGGATGATCAAACAATGTTTCTGAGTCGGGAATTCAAAATACAAGAAGGAAAATTAATCAAAACCTAAATTTTTGTGAGAATGTACTTTAAAGTGTTCTAAAAGTGCTCTCAAAATTTCGTGCAAAAATATAATGTTTAACCCCTTCAAATAGACGAAACAATTTAAGCACACGAGAAGTCGGAAGCCGTCCCTGGGGTCCGGGACAGCCATCCCGACCGGGACAAGGCTAAAACAGGTCCCTACGCTACGGGACACTCATCCTGTGATGTTCAGCTTTGATCCACTTTTGGCCTTTTCTTGTACTTAGCTTATTTTTGCTTTTTTGTCGTCCCAAGGCTAAGGGACGAGGCTCATGAGTAGGGACGAGTCTTAGGATGAATATGAGAGCTTCAAATCCCGTCCCAAGGTCCCGGGACACCTTCATTTAGTGAAACGAGGCTCGTACGCAAGCGAAACGCAACGAAACCAACTCGAATCACCTCAAAACTTCACGAAACTCAACGAAACTTCACGAAACTTTACGAAACTTTACGAAACTTCACGAAACCTCTCGAATAGCATCCAAACCTCAAAATATGCGTTTTTACCTGCAATATAGACACCAAAACGCAGCAGGGCCAAAACGGAGAAAAATAGGAGCCGAAATGCTTATAAAAGTACGAGAATCGCAAAGTAAAGCTCGTGAACAGGGGGCTATAAGTACGTAAATATATGACACATCAATATTAGTATATGCATATTAGACTAGGGTTTTATTCCCCTATTTCGCTAATGTTACCAGGGCCACCGTGACATTATATACTTAAAGCATCTCGCGGTTCTGTCTCCTTGCCGTGTTTCGTTCTTAGTGGGCGCGACACTTGCATTCGTTCTTACCACATGTACAGATCACTTGACGAGATTGTATCTGAAGTTCGAATCATTTCGAACACTAGAAGATGAGATGCAAGTACTATAGTATTCGGCGTGGTTTACGAGTCGAGTAAGTCGCTGCACTATGGTAGTGAGATGCAAGCGACTAGAGTACAATGGTCTACTCAGTGGTCAGGCTCGTAAGCAGTATGTGTTGTTTGATTAAATGAGAATGAGTGCGTACCATCTTTGAAAGCTAAAGACTACAAATTTCTGAAGTGAATCGAGTCTGCATGATGTGACTGATACGATATGTATGTTTGTTTGCGATCTGATATCGCTTCGTAATCCTGCTGATATGTTGTGACATTATTGCTATGATATTATCTGTTATTTGATTTCATAACTGAATATAATGCTTATATGATTTATCGCTTTAAAACGTATGCTTATTATGACTTATATGTCTTTATATGCTATATGTAATAAGCATGTTTATGTTTTTATCATAATGTTATAATTATAAAGCGATAGTAATAAACCAAAGTAATTGAAATCGAGGATAAGTATGAGCATAGCTAGTCACTGTCATTCGTGAGCACCCGCATCAGTTTATTGTGCAGGATGATCGTGGACCGGATGCTGGATTTTGGACGGGGCCACGAGACGTTTTTATGCTTTACATTTAGTTTTTTTTTTTTTTCGAGCGATTTGTAATATATAACACTTTACTCTTTGAATTTCCGTACTTAGAGTTGTTTAATGCAACTCTTGAACGATGATGTAACATTTTGGGTTTTATGTATAATTAATGACGCTGGTTTAAGACTTAATTAATTTCCGCCTTAGTAATTAAAGTCGACAAAAAACGAGGTTGTTACAAATGTGGGACAATTGGAAAAAAGAGCTACACACAAAATAAGCCCCTATATCCAACAATCCCCCACTAGGGGCGACAAAGCAGACAGAGGAGTTCCTGTGTAAAAGGAAGGATTGGATACTTAGGTATCAATATCTTTCGATTTGAATTGACACTTTAGTGAAGTGAGGAAACAACTTACTTACAGCATGAGAATATCTTGCGATTTGAATTCTTAACTGAGCTTCGGTTGATACCCCCCACAACACATATCATACCTTCAAGATGATATCGTTCCGCGATTTCAGAGTGCAACGCACCTTTATCAGAGTCATGCGTTTACCTCGGTACAGACAGATGTGTTCACAAGACTTCTCATAGTCTTGTGATCACCACACCTACATAGGTGGCTCAAGTGCTTCTCAATAGCACTCCTCACGCGAGCCATTAAGGACATAAGTCCAACCTGGTGTGTAACTCATCAAGTGCGTCTCAAAAGCACCACCATTAAAGGCTATGAGTCAAAACAACGCCATATGAATAAAAGCCCTAGTCCTAGTCAGGTTTCACATACTCCCCTGACTTACAGACTTTAGCCCCATTCCCCTCGACGTATCAGCGATTAGTCTCCTAGTCAACCCCTTGGTAAAGGGATCAGCAAGATTGCTTTCAGACTTCACATAGTCTTAAGTGATCACTCCATTCTCAAGGAGTTGTTTGACTGCAGCATGCCTTATTCGAATATGTCTCTTTTTCGCATTATAGACATTATTCTTAGCAACGCCTATTGCAGCCTGTGAGTCACAGTGTAGGGAGACCGGTGTAAGTTGTCCTTCCCACACTGGTACATCAGCTAGTAGGTTTTTCAACCATTCAGCCTCTTATCCCGCTAACTCAAGAGCTATGAACTCTGATTCCATAGTAGAGCGTGCAATACAAGTCTGTTTCAAAGATTTCCACGATATAGCACCTCCACCCATGGTGAAAACATAACCACTAGTAGAGCAAATCTCATCATTGCCTGACACCCAATTTGCATCACAATATCCTTCTAACACAGCAGAAAATTTACTATAATGCAAACATAGATCAACAGTTCCTTTTAGGTATTTTAACAGGCGACGAAGAGCATTCCAATGCTCGTTGCTAGGGTTATGAGTATAACGACTCAGTCTACTAACTGCATAAGCAATATCTGGTCGGGTACAGTTCATAAGAAACATCACACTACCTAAGATTTTAGCATACTCTTCTTGGGAGACACTATTTCCCAAGTTTTTACACAACGGTATACTAGGATCGTAGGGTGTTCTAGCAGGAATAGCATCAAAGCAGTCAAATTTTCTCAACACCTTTTCAACATAATGAGACTGACTTAAGCAGATTCCGTTGGAGTTTCGGATAACCTTAACTCCTAGGATGACATCAGCTTCTCCTAAGTCCTTCATCTCAAAACGTGATGACAAGAAATCTTTGGTTTTAGACACCACACTTAGGTTATTACCAAAAATTAGCATGTCATCAGATTCGCGTTGTACGTTACTTAAAATCGGCCCCGGGCCAAGGTCTCATCTTCCGCTCTGATGCTTCTTTGATGCTTTCTGGTTGGTGTGACTCGGATTGGGCTGCGTGCCCGGATACGCGGCGTTCTCTCACCGGTTGGCTCGTCCTTCTTGGCTCGACTCCGGTGTCTTGGAAATCCAAAAAACAGCCCACGGGCTCACGTTCCTCGGCCGAGGCTGAATACCGCGCCATGGCCATGCTCACTTGCGAAATCAAGTGGCTCCTTGGTCTCCTCGCATGTTTTGGTGTCCCGCACTCTTCTCCTGTTGCTGTGTCCTGTGATAGTCAATCGGCCCTCCATATTGCTCAAAATCCAGTGTTCCATGAGCATTTTGTTCGCGATGCGATTAAGGACAGTCTTATTGCTCCCTCCTACGTGCATACATCGACGCATTTGTAACTTGTATGCTCCCTTTTGAGGGGGGGGGGGTGTTATAACATGGGCCCGTCTTATGATATATTTAGTTCTCATTATGTTACGTATATTGGGCCGAGCCCTATTCGGCAACCCTAGAAGCATATCTTTGTGTAAGTTGTATTTATTGACAGATTGTGAGGAATAACAAAACAGATTACACTTTCATATTATTTGTTAACAATGTTGTGTGCTATTGTGATAAATTCAAGTGCTGGAATTATTGTTTGGACCGAGTGTGATCATGTGTGATGTGTTGGGTGGGCCGTGAGGGCTCCCCTATGGGGCCTGCGTTGGAGTTTTGTCATGGTTGTTTGGTCTTGTTGGGATGCTTTTCTTTGGGATCCTCCTCTGTTAGTGATTACAAGTAGGTTTCAGTATTGTTCAAGATTCTTGTGTTTGTCGTTCGGGCTGTTACGTTTTGTTTGTTTGGCGGTTATGGTTAGTTTGGTGGCGGTGATTTTTCTCCCAACTTTATTGAATATATGTTATGAGTTGGAGATTGGGTGAGTTGCCCCTATCTTCGTGGTTTGTTTCTCTTGGGAAGTACCCGCTAAGGTCGTTAAGGATGTCATGTGACTTAATTAGTGGTCTTTTTCTTTACTTTGTCGTTTTCTATACGATAATAAATTACACCTTGAAATTAGGTGTCCTGTCCTAGTATTCGTGGTGGTTTCTCTATGCTAATGTCATAGCGTCTTTGCTTCTGGTTTGTGTTGGCTAGACCCAAGATTGGTTTCTTGTGGTGGTTATGGCTAGGGGATTGGTCGAGGGGCGTTTGTTCTTTCCCTTTTGCTCATGAAATGTCCTTTGTCTTTTTACTGTTCTATGGAGCTCGATCAATTGGTCGTTGGAGATACTTCTCCGCTCGAGGCAAACCTTTTCAACTTGTTTTTACTGTTTTCTTTCCACGCCTTTCAAACCATAAATGCAGCTTGTTCTTATCGCTTTGTAGTTCAAGTGGTTCGCTGACCTATGGTAGGTTTTCTTTATGTCGAAAAGATGGAAGATGAAACTCGTGCCTAATTCACCGTACTCCACCAACAGATGTCTAGTAACCGAAGGTCTTCATGTAGTTTTAATTATTATGTTTTGATATTTGTAATTGTAGTTTGTAAGTACGGGTTGGAGTAACGTACATCTAAACGTTAAACACTCCTTTTTCGGTGCCAAAAAAATGAAAAATAAAATGCACTATTGGTTTAAAAGGGTACAAACATAGGAAACTAAATTACAAATATACAATTAACAAATGTAAATCAATAAAATTATCATTTATTATTAATTAATAAAGATGACTCCCAAATTGCAGCTAGGGATGTCAGCTGGACGGGTTAATGCGGGTACCACTTCTTATCCGCCCCAGTTGGGATGGATAGGGAGGTTAATTTAGTAGGTCGTGGAGTGGGGGTGGCTACTAAAAGTGACCTCCGTCATGGGTAGCGGAGTGGAGGTGGAATTCACCTAAACTAGCCATTGTTTATACATTTTATTTTTGATTTAGAGAAGTAGTGATTTCGAACTCCTCTTTTTTAGTTAAAAAGAACTACTCCCTCTGTCTCAGTCATTTGTTTACAGTTTGACTTTTTTCTCCTCACAAAAAAGTCAAACTGTAACAATTCACTGAAACGGAGGGAGTAATATTTTATCTGAAGTAAAACAATTATATAATCTTTAATATTTTATCAAATAAGAACATTTTTTTTTTAGAATTAACCATTTTAGATTATGAAAAAATCATCAAACAAGTATTCGTCTATGAAAAATGTAAACTGCTAAATTGAATTAACGCGAGACATATAAGTGAGTATCCACGTGGATACCCGCAACGTGGTAGGGCAGGTATTGTTTTTAAAAATGTCCCCTGCCAGGGGTCAGAGAGCGGATGTGGAAATGCATTTTAGTTTGATGGATGCGGATGTGGGGGACCCTTCATTTGCACCGCCATGCCCCAATGGCATCCTTAATTCCAGCTCTGTTTTTTTCAACTTAATTTTAGCTCATATAAATTCAGCTGAACACTTATTAGCTTAGCTCAACTCTTATATGTTCAACTGATACAAGTTTGACTCTTATAAGTCTCATCAAACTTTAGTTTCAACAGACTACAGCACCATAAGTTCAGCTCCTATAAGTTTAGATTTAAGAAGTTCATGTTCAAATCCTATAAATTCAACTTTTACAAATAGAAAATAACAAGACAAATTTTAATTTGCAAAATTTTACATGCAATCAAGATTTGCAATTAATTAGATTTGATATATTCACATTCAATAGACGATTGTGAAGTAAACAATTCTCGAAAATACATAATCCACCCACAAAAGATTACTTACCATGTAAAACCATGTTCACGAATTTTTTTTTTCCGTGAATTTCGCTTGGTTGTCTTCTTTCCCATTATTGTTATGTTTTACTAAATGCAAAAATGAGAGGAAAAACTGAGAGGTGATTGGTAACGTGATTATCAGAAGTATATCCCGAAAATTACTCCTACTACCGTTACAAATATGATGGGGTGCAACTAGAGCTGTCAAAATCTGACCCGACTTGATAAACTGACCAAAACGGACCTGTAAATGACACGAAGTAAACCTGCCTTTTTCGACCCGAACCCAAAATCTACCTGAACCCCAATGACCCGAAAACAATTGGTCAAAATTCGACCCGTATCGGATTAATCTGTTGTGTTAAAAACTTACATTACTAGATATAAAATGTCATAACCTACTTTAATTTGAATGAAAAATTTCTAATTCAAATCAATTTTAAGCATTTCACAGTTAATAAATTATTCATAATTTAAAACTTTTACTTAAATTACAATCTTTTTATTCAATAAACAATCAATCATTTTAATAGCGTTCAATAGTTTTATTGGACGTTATAAATATTAGACATCTTAAATCACTCTTAATAAAATTTTGAAACTAAATACACGTGGAGAATAAATGAGTAAAATGTGAAAAACAAAATGATATATCTATGTCAATAATTTGAGGTAACATTTTAGTATTTGAAAACACAACTTGCACTCCACAAATAAGGATCTGATATGATAATTAATATTGATATTGATTTAATAGTCACAGATCAACAAACTTGTTTTGAAATTATCAATTTTCAAACTTACATAAAAAAAAATGTTTTATTTGTCCATATTGTATCATCAATTAAAGCACTTTTTAGTGAATATTAAACCGCCACACCAAAAAAAAAATGAGAAAAAAGAAAATATCAATAAAGAGGCGTTGATTAATCCGTATTTTGACCCTCATCCAACCCATAACCCGTATACAACTGACCTGTATATCACCTGATCCTGAAATACAACGACCCATATGCTACCCGTATAATAATTATCTAAACCCAAAACTCGTCCAACCGACCTGTTTAACAGGTCTAGGTACAACCCACCAATGAAAACAAGTATTTAAGTTTTTTTTTTTTTCTATAAATCCTTATACTTCCATAATATTTTAATTTAAAAAGAGTACTTTGTCAGAGTGTAATAAATGTGACATGGTGATCATTGACAATAATTTTTTTTTTCTTTCTTTTTAAGGCTTGCAGTTTATTTTCAAAAGAATTAATCAAATATTTAATCGGTATGATCCATTTTTTAAAAATGGATTTGTCTCGCATTAAATTAGTGTAAGAAAGTACCTTAGAAGACTTACCGGTATTACTGAGAAGGTATTATTTTCTCTATTTTATTCCAAATATCACAGTTCATTTTTCACCTTACGTCGTGTGGATTTTGTAACAATAATGTTTAGAGTTTGATGTCATAGAAAAATATAAATCTTTGATATTCTTATACTACTAAAAAAAACAATTTTAACAAAATTATGAATCATTAATTCATCACTTTTATATTGCTAAAAAATTTATAAAATTTAATACCTAAAAAATAATGTCAAAAAAGCAAATGCAATGTGAGGTATTAAATGCAAAGAGTAACATTTCAATCATCTTTTTTTTTTTTTTTTTTTTTTTTTTTTTTTTTTTTTTTTGTAAACATTTGTATTAAATATATACTTCGTATTGAAAATGTATTGTCATTTCCCAAAAACAAAAAAAATAAAATAAAAAGGATATTATTTAAAATCCGTGCAATACACAAATTTTATAACTAATGTTTTTTTTTTTTTTTTTTTTTCTTTTCCCAAATATGAAATACTTTTAATTAATGTTAAATAAACAATTACAACGGAGAAAAAAAAAGTACTACGTAAAAAAAAAAAAAAAAAAAAAAAAAAACTAAAAACTTGTACTGCATTATGGAAACTTTTATTACATTGTTTTTTCTTTTTTTGGGTTGAAAATTGATGTCATCATTAAAGAAAGTACTTGACGGTTACTTTTTGAACTCCAACCTCACTATTTGAAACACTATATAATCCCCACTTCATCCCAACATATTTCCATCTGAAATTTCCCTCTGAAATTAAAAGCTTAAATTTACAATTAAATCATGACAATTCCCTTCCATCTCCCCAATTTATTAAAACCCCAAAATGAATTCAATTTCCAAATTGATAATCTTACGCCATTTTCACACCATCTTTTACCCTTTTCTCGTGACGGGTCAAGACCCATCCATCCCGTTGAAGCTTTCGATCCTCTTGACTTCATTACTTCCCCTGATTCGATTATCACCCCACCGTTGCCTATGGAGTCCACGCCTTTCAAGTTCGTCGAAACCGTGCAACACTTGGGTTACTTGGCCTCCAAGTTGGGTCAGGTTGATGTGTTTGCGATTGATTTGGAACATAATTCATATCGTTCTTACCAAGGTATGACATGCCTCATGCAGATATCGACCCGATTTGAGGATTTTGTTGTGGACACCCTAAAACTTAGGGAACATGTGGGTGAATACTTGCGGGAGCTGTTTATCGACCCGACTAAAAAAAAGGTGATACATGGGTCCGATAATGATATTATGTGGTTACAACGGGATTTCGGTATTTACGTCGTGAATCTATTTGATACAATGCGAGCGTCACAGGTGCTACAACTAGAAAGAAATTCACTTTCTTTTCTCCTTAACTACTATTGTGGTATTGAGTCGAATAAAGAGTGTCAATCGTCCGATTGGAGGGTCCGACCATTACCGTCTGAGATGTTAAAATACGCTAGACAGGACACACATTATCTCTTGTTCGTATATGATTTGATGAGGATGAAACTAGATTCATTTGGGTTGAAAGAGGTTTATAACAGAAGTTATGATGTTTGTAAGAGACTGTATTGTACGCAAGTGTTTGATAGGGAGACATCTTACTTGTCTTTATGCAATTTGTCGGCGAGTGTTTCGACGATGAACAATTGGGACTCATAGCGGGTTTGTATGAGTGGAGAGACAGAGTCAGTAGGGAGGAGGATGAGAGTTGTGGGTTTGTACTGCCAAATAAGATGATATTGGAAATTGCTAAACGAAAGCCAATTAATAAACATGAGTTGTTAGAGATCGTGGGATACAATAAGGAGTTTGTTTTAAGAGATGCTGACTTTATTATTGACTTTATATGGCGTTTAACGCAAGTCAATGGTCATAAGTTTAAGGTGGTGTCAAGGCTTCTCAAGGAAAAGGTCAATCCTAGTGTAATTGTTTCTACTATTGAAGAGTGGAGGAGGATACGAGCACGGGAACATGTCGTCTTTTCGGGATTCGTGCCCTGTGTTCCGCCCACTTATGCTCCTCTAAGGCCGCCACCTCGTCTGCCTTGTGTGTATCCGTATGGAATTCCCGCAGTTGCTTATGTACATCAGCCATTTATAGTTCATTGCCTGTAAATGAACATGAGCTTATTGTAGGTCACTGCTTATATAATTGTAGAAAATGCTGTTTTTATTTCATTCGTTGTTTGTTAATGAACATTACCAATTAGTATTGTTTATCGATTCAAATTTTCGCGTTTGCCTTTTTTTTTTTTCTTTTCTTTTTAATGTTTTGCTTCACCAATCTTTTAATTGCATTTATCATTTTGTTTGGTACAAAAATATATTTATATTACTATTATTATTATTATTATTATTATTATTATTATTATTATTATTATTATTATTATTATTATTATTATTATTATTATTATTATTATGGATTAAATACACAATAGAGAGAAATATTACCGATTATAAAATAGAGAAAGTAACTAGGTTGAGTATCAATATCAATATAAGTATTCATACAAGATATTTGCTAATTATCTTCTCTTTTTTACCTTCTCTTTTACCTTCTCTTCTCACAACATATTAAAATATTAATTCTCTCCATTGTTTGACTTTTGTGCCAAAAGAAATAATAATACTATAATTCGATGTGAAAGAAATCAACAGACTACAAAAAAGACTGCACAAAAAAGACTGTCGGTAGCATATCTCTTCATAGAATATCGTTATCAATTGTGTGGTGGTTTAATTGGTCATTAATTATTTGGATTTGCATACATTTTAGAACAAGTTGTTTATATGCAACTTCCTCTAAATTAAATAAAAAAATAAATAAAAGATTATTTATATTGCCAAGTTCCATCGTTTTGGTGACATAATGCTTCTTTAATATTTTTACTAGTCTTATGCCCGTGCAAATTGCACGGGTATGTTTTTTTTTTTTTTTATGAAGTTTAAGTAGAAAACTACGAATAATGAAGTCGTTGTACAATAGATTTAACAAAGTCGTTTTTTAAAATAATTAAATGTGTATATGTATTACTGAAAAGAACTTAAAACAACGATATTATATGACAAATAACTATAAGTAATAGAAAAATTCAAAACATTACAGAAAAAGTTTAGATTAAAAAATAATATGACAATAAAATAGTAAGCGGTACTATAATTTCTCAAGGAAATCTTTATAAACTACGTCATTTGTTTTATTTAAGACATGCTTTTCACTATCGAAAATCATAATATATATTCAAATCCTTTTTAGTGCCAACTCTTGAAATAGTCACGTAAAGTTGACCATGCATAAACCCCGGTCTCGGAATATAACAAATAATATTTTTATCCCATGCAAATTATCATTATTATGTGACAAATAACAATTTTATACCTATGTCATCTTATGCCCGTGCAAATTGCAAAAGCTTTATTGTTTAAATTATATTTGAAAGTATAATTTAAATAGTACATATGTCATTTATGATGTAACGATAATATATATATATATATATATATATATATATATATATATATATATATATATATATAGAAACAAGATCAATTAAGTTGACAAATATTGGTACGCTCACTACGCTGGCGAAACTGTTATTAATATTTTGTGAAACTGTTGTTCTTTGTAAATGAAACTGTATTTCACATAATTTTGTGAAACTGTTGATCTTTGTAAATTTACAGTTTCATTTATAAAGAACAACAGTTTCACAAAATATTAATAACAGTTTCGCCACCGTAGTGAGCGTACCAATATTTGTCAACTTAATTGAACTTGACTCTATATATATATATATATATAATTAGGTTCTTTAGAGTCCATAGGAGGTGAAAGAGTCCTAGAGTCCTAATGCTGGCCATTGGATTGATTTTGATCTATGGCTAAGATTCATCTAACATTAAATACAAAGTAATACTAAAAAAAAAAAAAAAAAAACAAACCAAAAAAAAAAAAAAAAGAAAAAAGAAAATCATAACACACATACCCACAATTACGTCGACATACATCACACTTTCCCAGCCATCTCCTTTTCATTTTCCAATTTTCAATTTCATCCTTTTCATTCAATTCATTTTTCAATTTAAAAATTTCTTCTCCCAATTTTAGACTGAAACAATTCATCTTCTTCAATTCTTCATCATCCGTTTTCACCTCTCCCATTGTTTTTCAATACTGATTTCATCTTGTTACCCATTGCTACCATTCGATTTCTTCATTGAACTTTTCATTGTTATTTCTGGTTAGTTCAAGGTTAGTTCGATTTTTTCTTATTTTTCAATTAATTATGCTTTTTCGTATATTTTTTTTTAGGGTTTAATTGGTTTTCGTTTAGATTTATTTGTTCGTGTTGACAAGTTGTTTTTAAATGTTTAACTTCAAATTTTGTTGTATTTTCCATTTTCGTTTTTCTCTTTTTAGTTTAGGTTCTGATTTTCTACATAAAGTGTTAATTTTGATGTTTTTTTTCTTCATTTATTTTGTGCGATTTTGAAATTAATTGAGTTTTTGTGTTAATTTTTGTATTTGATTCTGTATATTTTCTGTTTTTCTGTGGAATCTTAATTTTGTATATTTTCTGTTTTTTTGTTTTGTAGGTGGTTCATTAATTATGTTTATAATTCTGTTCCAGGAATTGGAATTTCATATTTTGTGTTTATAATTCGTTTTTTTGTGTTGGAATTTCCTTTTTTTTTTTGTTTGTAAGAGAAACTGATTATCTGTTTATAATTCTCTTTTTTCATACTAAAAAAATTGAAAACCCTAAAAATTGACTGATATTCCTTTTTCTGCTGTTGGTATTTCAAAAAATTTCATTGAACTTTAATTTGTTCGTATTTTTGGATTCACTTTGTTTTTAGTGATTTCATATTTACGCCATTTTTGTTGCTGTTTGTGTATCGATTTTTTTTGCTAACTGTAATGTGTATCTATCGCCTTTGTAGATGTCTTCTTCTAGCAGTTCTGCTTTCGATGTCGTGAACGAGGATGACTTGTTTGATCAAGTGGTGTCTGATGAGGTGCAAAGGTCAGACGACGTTGTTTCCTCAGAAGTTGGTGACGATGATTCTGAAAACCCCCCAACTGCGTACGTTGTCAAATGTAGAACGCGGAAGTTGGTGGATATGATGTCTAAACTCAACGAATCGCAGGCAGTAGCACACGATTTAATTCATTTTTATAACGGTTATACTTTTTAATCGATTTATTATATTTTATTTCTAACTAAATCGATTATACAAAAATTCAATTCAATTAACTATTAAACTTTAGTGACTTAGTGTTATTTTCATTTTGATTAAATTTAGCCCTTTTTTTTTATAGTAATGTCGTGTGATATGTATATGTAACTAAAATTCATTTATTTCTTTTTAAATTCTTAATTCAACTTATTAACTACTATTTAAATTATTTTAACAATAAACTAAAAAGTCATAAAAATACAATTTTGACCCTAAAATCCCAAAATGTCGTGGCTAAGTAGTGTGATGTTCAACATTTTATTTTTTTTGATTTTTATTGGTTTTTAACTTAAAGTCTTTATATTTTAATTATTCAAATTATACTAAAACGATTTTAACTAAAATGAAATTTTACTAAAAACTTCACTTGACTAATATTTTGAGCTAAAATATAAAGTTAAATTTTCTAAAAGTTTTTCTAAGTGTTTATGTTGTTTTAATTTATATTATTAACATAATACAAACTAATAATTAAACATAAACAAAAATAAACAACAAACATAAAATAGCAAAGATCAAAGTATACTAATAAGATGAACATCACATGGAGAATTCAAGAACATCAAGAACACTAACAATAAAGTCAAGAACACAATTTGCAATTTTAACAACTTATAATTTATTTTCCTAAATTAATTTTTTTACAACATAATAACATCCATTTTAATCTAACTCAACACAACATATTATTTACAAAAATTAAAAGTGAAAATTTATGAAAAATATAAGGAAATGTCGTGGCCATGTATATGTGTGGAACCCGGGAACCGCGTCGAGGGACCTAACTCGGCGTCTTGCTTAAGGGCGGATTTTAAAGTTAAAAAAGATTAAGTTGGAAAAACCTTTAAGAACTGTTATAGAGTCGCCACCTAATTATCGCGGAAATTAGGAACCTGCTACCATGTTCTAAGTTAAAAACATGTCCTAGATTTTGGAGCACGCCGACACCCCTAGATCTAAGGTTGTGAAAACAGATTGGATTCGGGGTGAGGGTACTTTAGAAAAAGAGTTAATTCAAATAATGATTTATGAAAACCTTTTAGAAAAGCCAATGTAAAAATAGCCTCTACTGACCTAGAACAATCCTTGTAAGATGATATTTGAGCTAATGTTATCGCTACGTACAAGTGCGATAAGTTTGTAAAAGAATGCAGATCTGAGATGCAATAGATTGATTAAAACCCTCAGTTAAGCATGTTTAACTTGTTAACGAATACGGTTCAGTTAAAGGTCGAATTCATTGTTTAAGTTGATTTTAATGCAAAATAAGAAGGTGCAAGATGCATGCAAATAAAATAAAGTTCAATTGTCCATTGGTTTATTTTATAAGGTCGGTTGCTTATGCGACTTTGGCGTGTCATCGGATATGGAGTGTACCCGAAGTAAATAGAACACTTGGAGTGCAAGCTACTGGGTGCCAAAGCGAGGCGCGCTAGAGTGTAGTCCCCTTTGTTAGTCCATAGAAAATAAGAAAAAGCTTTGATCCAAGTGGATCGGTACCTACCTTGTCCTGACGCTTCAGATCTGGGCAGAGCTTCGCTTCTTGAACTTAAAAGGAGGATGAATTCAACACGGGATGGTGTGTTGAACTCAAGGATTTGAGTGCTTGAGGCTTTGTGAGAGTTTTGTAGTGTGTTTGCTATGAAAGCTGGGTGTAAATTGTGTTTTCTGAAGAGAAATTGATGTTCTTTCGAGGTCTGGAATAGGGGGGGTATATATACTAAAAACCTCGGAGAAATTAGGAAACTCGGGGATAAAAACAAGCCAGGGAACCGCATTGCCTTATGCGGTCCTGGCAACCGCATAGGCTTATGCGGTTGCCCACCCAAACCGCATAAGCTTATGCGGTTTGAAGGTGTGGTTTTTAGTGTAGTTTCCTAGTTCCGGTTTGATAAAATCTTAGAAAGATTACGGGATAATCCTTGCTTGCTCGTCAAAGAAAACCCCTAGGATTTTTCTGAGATATTTTGATGTTTAGGGCTTTGGAGTGCGGGCCAAAGGCTGGGTTTGGGCTCGGTTTCGGGCCCGAGACCCGGAAAAATGAAAAGGGTGTATTTGCATAGTTTTTGTGAAATAAGGTAAGACGTGAAGCCGTATTTTGTGTAAGAGGGGGTCAAAGGGGAGATTTAGCCATCGGGCCTAAATTTAGGAATTTAGGAATGCTGAATTAGACCTTGTTAATGTAAAAGGGCTAATTGTAGTGCAAATGCGAAGCTCATGCTAAATGAAGCAGGACAAGGACCTAGCTAGACTCCAAATGGACAAAATGAACGTTTATTTAAGTGTGATGTGAAGCGACCTAAATCATTTTAACATTTAAAACGACTCAAAATGAATTCGACATTAGTTAGAACCGTTTAAGTCAACGTTAAAGCGTGCGTAATAAAAGTCCGTGATACATCACAGGGTTTTGTTTGGGAGGGTACGGATATGGGTATCCACAGAGCCCCAGCTTGGCGAGCTCGGACTAGAGCGCTAGTCAAACTCCACGACCATATCCAGGACCATTACGGTCTCGATCTGATCGGCGGAGCGAAGCATGTGTCCATGGGTGAGGCGAGGACTTGAAACGGGCTAAGCGGGGAGGCGTGCGCATTTAAGGACTTGGCGGTCCATGCATGCTATAAAGAACTGCTTGCCTCTTTGAATGTCTTAAATGCGTGCTTGTTGTCTTTGTCGTGTAGTCTTGGTGTATATGCTTGGTGTCGTCGGATGCCTGGTACTGCTGCTTGTAATGTCTTCGTATTGCATGTGTTGAAATGTAAAAGGGGCTAAAGTGCAGGGGTGCATGTGCTTGCAAGATGTTTGGGTATGCGTGAGGTGTATAATTGAGTAGGGGTGTTTATGTAGGTGTAGTTGTAGGTGTAGGTCTCGTGAAAGAGCGTCCGTGTAATGCTTGAACTCGCCGAGGAGTGTCTATGTAGAGTGAAATGCTTGGAGTTAGGTGTATAATGAGTGCTTGTGCTTAGGCTCGCCGAGGAGTGTCTATGTAGTCGTAAATGCATATGATTGCCTTCCGTTGGGGGGAAAATGATGTAATGCTCGTGAAGAGCGTTAGGTATATTCGCATCTGCAGTACATTAAATGCTTAATATACGCGTATGGCGGACTGTGGGTGACGCCTTAACCCAAGTACGGGACGTACTTGGAGTTGCATTAGGGCTAGGATGGATTAGGAATTCAAAAGTAGGCGTAAAACGAGGAAAAACCGAGAAAAACCACAGGCAGAAACCGCATAGCCTTATGCGGTTCGTGGTGCAAACCGCATAAGGTTATGCGGTTTGCGTTAGTGGCTGTAGGGGGTGTATAAAACACGGGTGAGCCGTGAATGAAGCTCATTCACTCATTTTCGGTTTCTAAACTCTAAAAACGCCATTTTTCGATTTCTCAACCGTTTTTGCTCGTTTTTCTTGCGTTGCCTTGCTATGGAACCAGGTAATGCTCCATTTTAACTTGCTTTTACGTTATTTGTCGTTGTAATTAGCTAGTTTTGCCTTGAAATGTTGAAAAGACGGGTTTTGCATGAAAACCCGAGTTTTGCTTGAAACTTGCCGTTTGAATGCTTGAAATTGTTGCATTATGCCATGTGAACGTGTATGTGTGAATTAATTGTGATTTAGACCGTCTTTGTGTGAAAAACGTCCAAAATAGGTCTCGGGCCCGAAAACGAACCCGGATTTTCCGACCCGGAATTTCAATTAAACTTCGGTGTAGGATGCCCATAGTGTGTATAGCATACCTATAGCGTTAGTTTTGCGAAAATGTCGAGCTAAGGCCTTCAAATCGCCGTCTTAAGTCGTAGTTATACGGAGTAATTAAGGCGAATTGGGGGTTTTTGATCGGAGTGACCAAAATGCAATTGCTTGTAATGGGTTGTTGTTGGGGACTATTATGGCGCGTACAAACCATAAAGTTGTAATTTTGAGGTGTAGAGAACGGTTTTCGGCTTAATTGTGAATTAGGCCTAAAAATGCTCTGTAGGGCGTATAGTGCAACGTGTAGAGGGATGTATATGTATTATGTGCGTATTATTTCTCTGTATTTGTGTATGTGTATGCCAAGTTGTATGCTTGCTTGTATTATAGCTGTATGTATTGGTTGTGTTTGGTTGCAGGAGAAGATTCTAGTCGTGTTACGAGATCGAAATCTCGTAAGAGTGCTAGTTCGAGGACTGAGGGAGCCTCTAGCTCGAGTGGTTTGAGGCGTACGCGTAGTGAGAGGGATGCTGACCCTCGTGACTTGCACACGAGACGTGGTCAGTCACGAGGTAGAGGTCGTGGGAGGAATGTCCCTGTGCCTGATCTTGAGGAGGAGGAGGCGGATGCGCTTGCTTTAGTTGACGAGATAGAGGCTGGGATGGACGTCGAGGAGGAGGCTGAGGAGGTCGAGGAGGCTGCGCCTAGAGCGAGTAGCTCTAGGCCGCGAAAGTCGCGCGTGAACAGGGCCTTTGCCAAGGGTTGGGATGGCCATAACCTTCTACTTGCTCCGGAGAGACACGTTTCCTATCAAGCGACGATGGGTTGGCAGAAAGGCTCGATGAGGACTTTCTCGGGCGTCTCGTCCGTGATGTGTGCTTTTGAGGAGAAGCTTTCGCCGAGAGCGCAAGCTTAGGTCTTTGCGTAGTGCTTTTGGCGGTTAATTCGGCCATTGGAGGGAGATTGCGAGTAAGAAGCGGCACGGCGAACCTGATGTTGATCGGGGCCTTCTGAGACAGTGCTTGGGACACCACGACGACGTTCCATATGCCCGGCCGAGGCCGGCATTACCTTTGTCCGAGTATGCGGTCATAACGGGCCGCCGTCGAACCGTGACATGAGTTTTGAGTTTGCGCCGTCCGTTGTGGGCGAGGTTGTAATGCCGCGATTGGCGGTGGTTTGGAGGTGATTTGTGAGGGTGCTCCACCTTACACTTTCAAGATGAGCTACATCTTGGAGTACTTTGAGAGGAAAACCGAGTATAGCCCCTCGGAGTGGAGTGACGAGTAGAATGCTCGTATGTGGCTGTGGTGGTTTGTCAGCGCCGTGTACTTCGGCGATAAGGGTGAGCGGGCGTCGACGTCGGTCCTTATGCATCTCCTGGATTGGAATGCAATTGGGACGTTTGACTGGGTGACGCCGTCTCTGGGTTTGTGCATTCGTTTCTGCATGGATGCCGTGAGACCACGGGTCATGGATCGAGGGTCGCGACTATCCTTAGTCTCGCCTGGATTCTTGATGGAGGTACGTGTTGATTTTGTTTTTGTTTTAGATGCACTGTTGTTTGTTTTTGTTGTCTTTGTAACGTGTTTTTGTTTCTTGTGTGTGCAGTCGTGGATTCTTAGCCATTTTCCTTTTCTGCTGCCTCGCGTCTTTGTGACGATTCCATGGGTATATCCGTGGTGCATACTTGGGTACGTAAATGCGATGTAGTCTTTGCTTAATCGGGTCGTATGACGAGGTTCGGGTGCTTCTGAACCAGATGCAGTTTGATCAGGTTTGTGCTTGAACCATTTTAAATAGAGTGTACTTAAAATGATTGTGTTTATGAGTGTTTGTTTTTGTTTTTGCTTTTGTAGTTCGTGCCGTTCCCGTGGGGTCAGTATACGGGCATTCCTGAAGGCATCGGGGCGCGGTTTGCAGTGCGAGAGACCCAGCGTCTGTACTTGGCGACGCCGTATCGGCCGGTCTGGTACCTTGGAGAGCGTTTGGTCTTTCAGGCAGGGTGGCGGCTCAGGTGGTGCCTGGGACCCGTAGGGTCCTGTTTGAGCGAGGGGTTTCCGCTCAGGATCGGATGGCGTTGTACGGGGAGGGAGAGTCGGTGAGTCTTCTCTGTCCTGGGGAAGACTATGGCCAGTTTGCTCAGTCTCGGCTTGCTTGTGGGCCGATTGAGGTATGCTTGCTTCTTTTGAGGGTGCGTAAGGTAATTTTTGCGAAAAATTTCCCTGACGTGTGCGTCTTGTACTTGTTTTGTAGGAATTTGTTCCCGAGATGGCGGAGCAGCCTGGTGACTTTCCTACCACCGTTGAGTACGACGAGTCGGGTGTGCGTCGTACCTTCACTTTGCCGACGTACTTGCCGGTGACTACCGACGCGGGCATGGACAGCTGGACGGGCCGGGTGAAGAAGGTATATATCTTTGTGAAGGTACCGGGAAGAAAGACCTATCGACGCCCTGCGCGCGCGAGCCTCGCCGTCTTGGCGTAGAAGCGAAATCGCCTCGCAGGAAAAAAGGGAGTCTGAAGTTTTGTAAAAGGGGTGAAATGAAAAATGGGGAGATCATTGCATGAATTTGCGATCAAAAAAGAAAAGTATAAAAGTCCTTTTTGAAATGTATTTTCGGAGTCGCCACCAAATATTAAAGGAATCTGGAACCTATTCAACGCGTCTTGAAATACAAGACACGAGTGTCTCAGATTTCAAGGTGCGTCGATACCTATCAATCTGAGGTTTGAAACCAGAGAAGGGCTTCGGAGTGAGGTTACTTTTCGAAAGTTTTGACAAAATGAGTTTTGAAAACAGTAATCAAAAAGCCTACATAAGAGTAGTCTCTACTAATTTGAAAACATTTGCTTAATTTCGATATTTGGGCTAAAAAGTCACGCTACGTACAAGTGCGAATAAGTATGACTCGATTAAAATGCATAAATAATGTAAATTGTCAAAATAATGACATATTGCTATAGGAAATGTACGTTAAATAATAATTTATTGACTAAATTATTACTATAGACGTTATTTTCCGACCTCGTATTAGAATTTGTACAGAAAAACCCTCAGTTTTGACATGCTAAAAGACTCTATGAAACGGTACAATTTAGTGTTGGATCCGTGATTCTAGTCGTTATTTAATGCATGAATGAGGACTTGCATAATTATAAAAGTGACGTCGGTTTGCTTTAGTGATAATGAGTCGTTTATTTATGCGATATTGGCGGGGTTTAGACGGATTATGAATCCGAATTGCTACTACCGTGACATTTAATACGGCCGCTTAGTGCCAATATCGGGTTTGGGGTTAATGTAACCCCATTGTCCGAGTCTCAAACGTCCAAAACGGAGGTAAAATGTTTACCTTTCGAAAATGTAAAGACGGTATTTTTGAGTGGATTTCGTGAATAGTGTATAAGTGTTAAAAAACCGATGTTTTGAAATGAATGAAGTGGGTTGGTATTTATAGAGTTTTGGTGGTTTTTGTGGGTAACAAAATTAAATCGCCTGTATACAGGCGTTTAAGTTTGTTTGAGTTGGATATTTTTTAGAGAAAAATCAAAAAGGCGGCTGGTACAAAACAAAAAGAAAATCGCCTGTTGACAGGCGATTTTATTTTTAATCGCCTGTCAACTGGCGATTTTATTTTTGTTTTGGTGGGCTGTTTTAAGCCGCCATTTGTTTTTTGGTTGTGTGATTAGGTGATGATTATGTTTTATTTGGATATTTTGGGCCAAATTGGTTTTTGGCTCAATTTTGGTTTTCGTGTTTCGGTTTTTGTCGTGTTTTTCGGTTTTGGCTCGAAATAAAATAATATTAGGTTATATTATTTTATGGTATCGTGGAGTCTTGTTTTGTGAAAATGTGACACGGGACGCACTTTGGCCCGTGTTGTGTTAGTGTGCGTTTTTGGGTCTTTTTTGTAAGTTTGGGCCGTTTTGTAGCTAGTTGGGCTGTTTTTGTGGCTTGGCTTAATAAGACGTTCCTATATTGTGCTCGTGTTACGCTCATGATGACTAAAATTGACATTTATTTTCATGATTATGCAATTCCAAATTAATACGCTAAAAATGACTAATACGTTTTAGACACTTTTGTACCGTTTCGACTCTTTTAAAAGCATGCATGAAAGTCCTTTTCATCATCGGGTTTGTTTTTGGGGGGTACGGATACGGGTATCTACACTTTGTCTTTGTATATGTGAGTGAGCCCCCAGTTTGATCGAGGTATGAGTTATAGCGATGATCAAACTTTGTGAGAGTCGTGTTTTTGTGTTACCCCCTTGAGTTTGACTTAATTTGAGTGAAATTAAGGTAAAGTGGGGTTGACTGTTGTTGTTTTGAAATTTCCCCCGAAGTTTGTCTTAATTTGAGTGAAATTAAGGCAAAATGGAGAGAATGCGCTTTGTTTTTGAAATTTCCCCCTAAGTTTGGCTTAATTTGAGTGAAATTTAGGCAAAATGGAGAAAAATGTGAAGTGTTTTTTGTGTTGTGTATCACAGGTGGCTAAAGAGGCGCATAAGAAGCTATGGCGGATAGCCAACAGGTGGAGGATGGCTTGGGCTGAGCAGGCTGCTCAGTTGTGTCAGAGCCGGGCTGAGACGGCTCAAATTCGGCGTGAGTTTGACGAGTATCGTCGTCGTCATCCTGAGTGAACTTGTGTAATAAAGATTGTATGAACCTTTGTTTACATGTCTTTGTAGCTTGAACTTTGAACTTGATTGTAGTTGTGAACCTGTTTGGTTATTAAGCTTGTTTGAAAAACGGATGATTCCCGAGTGGGATGCATTGATGTTGATTTTAGATTGTGAAAATGCGTTTGCGAAAAGTTCATTTTAAATGCGAAATAAGCTTGCATGAATGTCGAAAATGTTATGTGTTGACTCGTGGTATGAATCGTTGTTGCTAAAGTGAAGTGTAATGTTGCTGCATGGGGAACAACAAGAGAATGTCGTAGGGTAGTGTAGATTGTGGTGTTTAGGAAAGACGAAATTAGGAAAGTTGCGAGAAAACCCGCCCCTTGAACCGCATAGCCTTATGCGGTTTAGGGGTCAAACCGCATAGGCTTATGCGGTTTGGGGTGCAAACCGCATAGGGCTATGCGGTTTGGCGGCGTGGCTGGTAATGCCGAGTTTCCATATTCCGTAATATGTTTCGTATATAAGGAGGGGGGGTGCGTGCTATAATCCTCATTCACAATTACTTCTTTTCTTCTCTTTTAATACAAGTTTTTGCTCTCATAAATATATTAGGTATATTTATTAAAGTTTTTTGTATTCAAGAAAATGGTTGAGCATTTTGATGCTCTTTTGAAGAGGTGGACTTCCTCATTAAGTCCGGCGATGAAGAAGGCGGTGTATGATGATGGTGCGGGTGTTTTTATTGGCTTTCGCCAAATGAAAGTCGATCTTGACTTCCTGGATGCGTGCTTAGATTATTTGGATCCTAGCTTGCATGTGTTTAGGTTTCCTAGGGGAAAGGTGTGTCCTTTGATGGAGGAGTTTGCGGCCATTGCTGGGTGGTCGAAACGGACTACTCCTGTGGTTGTAAGGAGTGAGCTTTGCTATAACGGGATGTTGCGAAACTTCCTTGGGATGACAAATGCTCATGCTGCGGGTTTGTTTGAGGGAGGCAAGGTAAACATGCTTCTCTTGTGTCAACGATACATGAATAAAGTTGATACTAGTATTTCGGACCGTTCTAGGCGGAAGGCCCTTGATTTTTGTTTGGTTCATCGTTATGCTTTTGCGGGGTCCATGCTAGATGGAGTGTTCGAAAACGCGAGGTATGCTCGTGTTGTCGAAGAGATAGAAAGGGGATATGATCCTTCTGCGTTGATCCTAGCGGAGACCATACTGGGTTTAGACGACCGTTGTGCTAATCATTTGAGCTCGTACAGGGGTTGCGCTAGGATTCTCAACATTTGGCTCATGGAGAGGCTAAGTGTGTATAAAGCTCTTCCCCTTGAAAGTGTCTTCAAGGCTGCGGCGACGACGTCGCGAAAGATGGAGTGGGCCGACCTTCGGCAGCGTTCATTAAACTACTACCGGGGGTTCGTGAAGGAGAGCTCCATTCGTTGGTATGTGTCTTGGTGGGGTATTACGGCGATTACGGCGCCGTCTGTTGCGAATGCGTCTCGTGGGTTGATGTTGTGCGGGTTTGAACGAGGGGTGTGGATTCATCCTCTGCGCTTGAAGAGGCAAATCGGGCTTGCTCAGACCATACCCAAGCAGGATACTCAGGTTGGAGGGGTTATTGTCCTGAACAACCAAATGATCGATACTTGGATCCGAGGATGGTCGGACCGTGTTACTTGGGCTGTTCCGGAGCATATAGAGTCTAGTCGTGTTACGGACTTCTATACACGATGGCACCGTTCCAACGATCCTCAGGAACGTGAGAATCAAAGGAGGAGGGAAAAGAATGGGCCAAGGCCTTCCTTGGCGTATGAGGTGGTGCGCGAAAGGAGGGACTATGGTGATCTTTGTGCTGTTAGTGTGGATGCTTCCACTTCGAGACCGGCGCGAGAAAGGCTTGGACCGAAGGTGACTGTTAAAGATCGTCTAGGGTCAAGTGTAACACCCCGGCCCCAACCAAAGGCCGAAATGTTATTCACGGTAGCTCGCCAGGCTGCGTACATCGCCCACAGACCAACACGAGTCCTTTCCAGCGCACTTTGTCCTCACTCGTGCGCATCCTGAGAACTTCCCAGGAGGTCACCCATCCTAAGACTACTCTCCAGCAAGCACGCTTAACTGAAAAGTTCTTAAGATGAGCCACCAGAAAAGAAGATGCATCTTGTTGATATGAGTAGCACTTACAATCCTTTTAAGCACTAGGTCACTTGAGCTCATCACATGGACCACTTCAACAGGGAACCCTGCCCGAATAACCTCGGACAACACCGGGTGTTACACACCTCCACTTGAAGAACGCAACGTCCTCGTTGCGCCTGGTAGCTACTTACAATATAGCATTCCAGAATCCTCCCCAGCTAGGTGCGTACCTAGGATTCGACCACACGGCTAGGTGCTTACCTAGGATTCGACCACACGGTCGCCGGGTTGCTCTGATACCATTTGTAACACCCCGGCCCCAACCAAAGGCCGAAATGTTATTCACTAGAGCTCGCCAGTCGCGTGACATCGCCTACGCACCAACACGAGTCCTTTCCAACAAGACTTTGTCCTCACTCGTGCGCATCCTGAGAACTTCCCCGGAGGTCACCCATCCTAAGACTACTCTCCAGCAAGCACGCTTAACTGAAGAGTTCTTAAGATGAGCCACCAGAAAAGAAGATGCATCTTGTTGATATGAGTAGCACTTACAATCCTTTTAAGCACTAGGTCACTTGAGCTATTACATGAACCACTTCAACGGGGAACCCATCAATAACCTCGGACAACACCGGTGTTACACACCCCACTTGAAGAACGCAACGCCCTCGTTGCGCTGGTAGCTACTTACAATATAGCATTCCGAATCCTCCCGGTAGGTGCGTACCTAGGATTCGACCACACGGCTAGGTGCGTACCTAGGATTCGACCACACGGTCGCCGGGTTGCTCTGATACCATTTGTAACACCCCGGCCCCAACCAAAGGCCGGAATGTCATTCACGGTAGCTCGTCAGGCTGCGTACATCGCCCACAGACCAACACGGGCCCTTTCCAGCGCACTTTGTCCTCACTCGTGCGCATCCTGAGAACTTCCCAAGAGGTCACCCATCCTAAGACTACTCTCCAGCAAGCACGCTTAACTGAAGAGTTCTTAAGATGAACCACCAGAAAAGAAGATGCATCTTGTTGATATGAGTAGCACTTACAATCCTTTTAAGCACTAGGTCACTTGAGCTATTACATGAACCACTTCAACGGGGAACCCGGCCCGAATAACCTCGGACAACACCGGGTGTTACATCAAGGATCGAGGAGCCCCCAGTCGAGCAGGACGAGGATCCGGTCGAGCCCCCAGGTTTTGAGAGATCTATTCCCGTTCTTAGTTCGAAAATTGTAGCGGATTGGCCCCTTGAAGATGAAGAGGCTAATCCAAAGCGTCAGAAGATGACTTGAGTAGTTTGCTTTGTTTTGTTTAGAAAATTTCCTTTATTTAAATACATGTTTTAGATTTGAATAAAGGGCTAAGGAGGCTTGTTCCTAGCTCATTTCTAAATTGCGAAAAATTCTAAATAAAGTAATAAAATAGAATTAATTTGCTTTTGTCTTGTCTCGTTGCTTTCTTTTGTTTTGCTTTGAAATGTTCTCGACCTTTTTAAGCTTCGAACATTCGTATTTTGTCTTAAAATCCTCGACCTTTTTAAGCTTTGGATTTGTTTGTTTGACTTGTCTTGTCCTTAAGTCCTCGACCTTTTTAAGCTTTGGACTTGGATTTTTGTTTTGTTTTGTGTCGACTGTGCTCTCGACTTTTTTAAGCTTTGAGCGTGTCTTTTTGTGAGTGCATCGCCCTTGACCTTTTTAAGCTTTAAGCTTGCGTGCTAGGAAGTTCGGTTGTGCTTTTGACAAGCTGCCTACGTATCCGCGTTTCACGGAATCAAACCGGCGTAGTTCGTGTGATTCGGTTGAGCTCTTTGCAAAGTCAGCCACGTATCCACAAAGGTCGTGGAATCAAACCGAGCGTAGTTCACCCATGCGAGAGTGAGTTTTGTTTTTGAAATACATTGCAAAGTTGTTTGTGTTTAGGGGTAGTATTTCTTGAGTTGATCAAGATTTGTTGGCAATCGGAAGTCCTGGCCGTCAAGGTCAGTTAACTTCACGGCTCCTCCGGGAAGGATTTCCTTGACTAAGTACGGTCCGGCCCAATTGGGTTTGAATTTTCCTCTTGGGTCGACTGGTAATGGTGCTCGGACTTATTTGAGTACTAGGTCACCCACTTTGATGTTTCGTGGCTTGACCCGTTTGTTGTAGGCGCGTTGTAGGCGAGATTGGTACATTCGGACTGTACTTAGTGAATGTAACCGTCTTTCGTCTAAAAGGATGAGTTGTTCATATCGTTCGCGTGCCCATTCGGCTTCAGGAATGTCTGCTTCCATAAGAATTCGGAGGGATTGCATCTCGATTTCTATAGGTTGGACGGCTTCCATCCCATAGGTTAGGAAATAGAGTGTCATGCCTGTGGGTGTGCGGATGGTTATGCGGTATCCCCATAATGCAAATGGGATTTTGTTGGGCCAGTCGTGGCAGGTGTCGATCATCTTTTTGAGGATTGATACGACGGTTTTGTTTGCTGCCTCGACCGCGCCGTTAGTTTGTGGTCGGTAGGGTGATGATTTGTGTCGTTGTATCTTGTATTTGAGGAGAAGTGGTTCGACCTCTCCTTGGAAATGTGTGCCTTGGTCGCTTATGAATTCGTGGGGTATGCCATGGCGACAAATGATGTTGTTTTGTATGAATTTTGCAACCTCTTTTGTGCCTAGCGTGCGGTATGATGCAGCTTCGACCCATTTGGTGAAATAGTCGATGGCCACGAGGATGAAGCAGTGTCCTCCTGCTCCTACGGGTTGAACTTTGCCTATGACGTCAATTCCCCAGGTTGAGAAAGGCCATGGCGAGGTCAAACTGTATAGTGGTGAAGGAGGGATGTGTTGTACGTTTGCAAAAATTTGACAATTATGGCAGTGTTTGACATACTTTGCGCAGTCGGCTTCCATTGGTGTCCAGTACCATCCTAGCCTTATGATTTGTTTGCACATGGCTCGTGCGTTCATGTGTGGTCCGCACTCGCCATCGTGTACTTGGGACATGATTTCGTGTCCCTTTTTGTGGTCGACGCACAAGAGTAGTATGCCTTGAGGCGTCTTTTTGAGTAGTTTGCCCATTTCCATCACGAATTGTGATGATAACAGGCGTAGGGCTCGCTTGGCTCGTTTGTCGATGTTTGGTGGGTATTCACCGTTTGTTTTGTAGTTAATGATTGCTTGGTACCAAGGGTCGGTTTGCTCTTCCTCGGCTTCAATTTCACAGATGTAGGCGGGTTCATTCCGTCGTTCCACGACAATGGGTAGTGTTTCCATCCCCGGGGGTATGTTGATTAGTGACGCGAGTTTGGATAACGCGTCGGCGAATTGGTTTTCTTCGCGAGGTAGGTGTATGAATTCTACGTGATAGAATTCGTTTATGAGCACTTGTATTTTGTTTTGGTATAATGCCAGGTTTTCATTAAGTATCTTCCACGCTCCGGATACTTGGTTGATTATGAGGGAGGAGTCCCCATAGACTCTTATATTGCGGGCGTTGAGTACAAGCGCTGCTTGGAGACCGTGCAAGCAAGCTTCGTATTCTGCGGCGTTGTTTGTAACGTCAAAATCTAGTTTGATGGATAAGGGGGTGTGTTCGCCATTCGGGGATATGAGAAGTAATCCTACTCCACATCCTCGATAGTTGGAGGAGCCGTCGAAGTATAACTCCCATTGTTCTTGGTTGATGTTGTAAATCCCATCGTCTGGAAGGGATGTTGTGTCGATGATTGGCTCTTCGTTGATTGCATTTTCTGCTAGGAAATCAGAGACTGCTCGTCCCTTGATTGCTTTGAGGGGTACGTACTTAAGGTCGAATTCGGCTAGGAGCAGTGTCCATCTGGCCATTCGTCCGTCAGGCACAGGTTTCTCGAAAAGGTACTTTACGGGGTTCATTTTTGAGTAGACCTTCGTTTGGTGTGCTAGCATATAGTGACGGAGTTTTTTGGATGACCATACCAATGCTAGACAGCTCTTCTCGACGGGTGAATATCGAGTTTCGTAATCGAGAAATTTCTTGCTTATGTAGTAGATTGCATGTTCTTCGCCGTTTATCTCTTGAGCGAGCATGGCGCCCATGGCGGTAGGGGTTGTTGTGAGGTATAAGGATAGTGGTAAATCCTTTTGGGGTGGTCGTAGAACTGGTGGGTTAGTTAGTAATTCTTTGACCTTGTCAAATGCCTTTTGACATTGTTCGTCGCATTCAACGTGGTCGGTTTTCTGAGTTTCTTGAAAACTGGTTCACATATCATGGTGAGTTTGCTAATGAAGCGCGAGATGTATTGGATTTGGCCCAAGAAGCTTCGAATTTCGTCGAGGTTCTTCGGGGGTCGCATTTCTAGAATTGCTTTGACTTTCGAAGGGTCGACCTCGATGCCTCTTTGGCTCACTACGTGTCCTAGTAGTTTACCGGATTTGACTCCAAAAGTACATTTTTGGGGATTGAGGCGCATTTTGTATTGTCGTAGGCGAGTGAAGAACTTGCGGAGGTTAGTGATATGACCACTTCTCTCCTTAGACTTCACGATCATATCGTCGACGTAGACTTCGACTTCTTTGTGCATCATGTCATGTAAAAGGGTTGTAGCGGTGCGTTGGTATGTGGCACCGGCATTGATTAGGTCGAAAGGCATGACCGTGTAGCAGTATGTGCCCCACGGTGTAATGAAGGCCGTCTTTGCCATGTCTTCTAGTGACATTTTGATTTGGTTGTAGCCTGCGTAGCCGTCCATGAAGGATAAGAGGGCGTGATCGGCGGTGTTGTCGACTAGGACGTCCACATGGGGTAATGGAAAGTCATCTTTGGGACTAGCTTTGTTCAAGTCGCGAAAGTCAACGCATACTCGAATTTTGCCATTCTTTTTCAAGACTGGGACCATGTTTGAGACCCATTCAGGATATTCGATGACTTGGATGAAACCGGCTTGTAGTTGTTTTTCGATTTCTTCCTTGACCATAAGGGACCATTCGGGACGTAGTCTTCTTAGCTTTTGCTTGATGGGTTTGTAACCGGGTTTAATGGGGATGCGGTGCTCGGCGATGCTTTGTTCGATTCCGGGCATGTCTTTGTACGACCAAGCGAATACGTCCTTGAATTCACTCAGAAGTTGTGTGAATTGGGTGCGCTCGTTTTCGTCTAGTGAGGCACCTAGTTGTAGTTCCCTTGGTTCTTCGGGGGTTCCCACGTTTATGGTTATGGTTTCCTCGATGATAGGGTCCTGTGTTTTGGGAGAGAAAAGGTTTGCAATGTATTTGTTTAATGATTCATTTGTTTGTTCATTTTCGCATGAGTTAGTGCCTTTTGTATTTTGTGTTTTGTTTGTTGCTTGTTGATTTTTGTTTGTTTGTATTTTGTTGTTTGTTTTAGCCTGAGACAAGACGTAAGCAAATTTATTCATTTCATTATTTTGAAGAGAATTATTCGACAAGTCGGAAAATTGCTTGGAGCTAGCCTCCGTAAAAAGGAAATCTAAACTAAAGCTAGAGTCTAGGATAGATGGGTCGACAGATTGTCGAGCATTAGAATCTAAAAGAATTTCTTCTTCTTCTTCTTCATCGTCTTCTGTGCCGCTGGAGCTGCTTGAGCTGCTTGAGTTGCTTGAGTTGCTTGAGTTGCTTGAGTTTAAATCACGCTCGTCCTTGTCTTTGAGATTAGTGACATGGTCGAAGAGTGGTCCTTCACCAGTGATAAGCTGGAAGTGGTGACCTTGTGCATCGGTCCATTTCAGCGTCTTATAGCATCCGTTGAGGGTTTTGTCTGTGGCGTCGGCTATGAGTAAGTTAGGATCGAAGTGACGGTCTCGCATGATTGTGGAGACAATCTCTTCGTTTTTGGTGCTCGGTGAGGCCATGAGTGTGTTGGGCTCGGCCTCACTAGAGAAACAAGCTTCGGATGAATGGATGATGTCTCGAAGGGAGGTATTCCCGTCGACCGTTCCTCCGGGGGTGAAATATGCGTTCAGGTCGAGGATGTAAGGTCGCAGGGTGACCTTGTGAGTTGACCTTCGCCTTTGGATTTCCTTAGCCATCTTCTCCTGGTCATTGTTCTTGGGTTTATAGCCTAGACCCATGGTGAGCCAAAGGCTGTTGTTGTTTTTTGTTTTGAAAGGTTTGTAGGTTTTGATTGGTGTACGTGTGATGGTGCCGACCTCAAAGTCGAAACCGCATAGGTCTTCCACGGGTTCAGCCACAATTTCGGCGAAATTGGGCTCTTTTGGTGTATCGAAAAGGGCTCGGAAGTTTGAGGCCTTCAAGGTTATGATCTCCTCGTTAAGAGGGATCTTAACCTTTTGATGTAGGGTAGAAGTTACGGCTTTGGTGGAGTGGATCCACGGGCGTCCCAGGAGTATGTTATAGGAAGGGGTCATGTCAATGACCTGGAACTCAACCTTCCTTTCTATGGGACCACTGCGTACGTGAAGAGAAATGGTTCCTTTCACGTGACGTCGGGTTCCGTCGAAAGCTTTGACTCCGTCCATGCTCGGGGTAAAGTCTTTATCGGATAGGCCGAGGCGATGTGCGGTGGCCAATGGTAGAACATTGACTGCAGATCCGTTGTCAACGAGGGACACGGGCAAAGTTTTCTTCATACACTCTACGCTAATGTATAGAGCGAGGTTGTGGTTTGGTCCGAATGCGGGGAGATCATCATTTGAGAAGGTGATAGCTCCTGGTAACCAATCCCTCGTGACATGGCTGACCATTTGATCCGGAGTGATCTCAGCATCCGCGCATGTTATTTGTAGAGCGCGAATGAATGCATTCCTATGTTCTGCTGAGTCTCGTAGAAGGGCCCAGATGGAAACATCGGCTTTTGTGCGAGCGAGTTGCTTCTGAAGCACCTCACTCGTGTTTGGTGGTGGAATTATTGTAGAGGTGGAGGGTGTACTTGTAGAGGGAGTATCCTCTTGGGCTACGGCCTAGCCTTTCTCGGCCGCAGTTGCTTTTCTGGCATGCTCATCTGTAAAGATATTCTGATAAGGACGACCAGAGCGTGTGAGGTGTGAAACTTCGTCTTGGTTTTCCTTCTCGGGCTGCACGCCCTTTTCTTTTTGATTTTTGTTTTCGGGCTGTTTGCCCTTCTTTTTCTTCCCCTTTTTGTTCTTTTTGGTTTTATTCGAGGAAGGAATAGTTGAGAGTTGAGCTACTGTTTTGTTAGTGGGCGGCCACTCTTCGTCTTCGTCATCACTGAACCAGACCCCGTTGATTTGGTTGCTGGTAGGTGTGACCAAGTAGGAGCAATCTATGACGGGTACTGATCCGAGGAAGATTGCAGGGTTGTCATAAATTGTGGGGTTGCTTTCGGCTCCGATGCCGATTTCAATGAGTTCTTCGAAATTTTCGGCATCGCCGTAATCAAAGTGTCTTTGCCACTCGGGTCGTAAACTACCAAGAAATGTGTACATGAGCTCGTCTTCTTGTGGAGGATTCGGAACTTGGGTAAGTAGTCCTCTCCATCGTGCGAGGTAGTGGGTGAAATCTTCCTCGTCCCCTTGGAGTTGGGTGACGACAGTATGGAGGGAGACATGCTTGTCGGCCTTGGAGCGTTGTTCTAAGCGTGCAACTTCAAGTTGATGCAAGGCCTTCAAGTTGTCAATGTCTTTGGTGAGCTGATTAACACGGTCACGGAGAGTTCTCAGTCTATTGAGGTTAGCCACCTTTGAGGAGCGTTTGAAGCGAGGGGTGACGATGCGATTCATGGTGAGTATTCAGCTGAGGCCTGCATTTCACTTCGCATATTAGGGACACGACTCGACCCACTAGACTCACATTCATTTTTAAGCATTCATTTTTAGCTCATTTCTTTGTTTAGAAAGATCTTTTACGTTTTGAAAAGAGGAGATTTTCGAAAAGGTTTTGGCTAAAGGAAACTTTTGAGACGAGGATGTGTGCGCACATCTCGCCTCGATGTTAAAAGATTTTGTTTTGCACCCGTCGAACTAGTATCGGTAATTTGCCGATGTGAGCTCGAGTTCGGATGTGTTAAAGAGAAAAGATTCGACTCGAGAGTGGTTAACAAATCGAGTCGAGGATGTTAAAAGTGGAGTCTAGGCCGTATGACCTAGAAGATTGAATTCTACGAGCTTGGATTCTAATCCTTGCTCGGGTTTTTGCTTGTTAATGAAAAAGGAAATTTTGAGAAAGCTTGTTTCAAAAATTCGCGATAGTTTTGTTTGAAAAGTGTTAGTTTGTTAGATGTTAGGTTCATTTATCTTTGAAACGTTTAAGCGAGTTTTCGAAGATATGAATGCAAATGCTCGTTTTGAAAAAGACCATGGAGTGCATAGCCTCGAACTTGTACGTATGACTCAAAAGGGGTGAAAATGAGTCAGTCGGGTACACCTCCAACTACCTCGAGTACGCTTTGGCAGATACTTAACCCCTTCATTTCCTTACGCCGGGGCGATAGGTTTTCTGAAGGGAACCGGGCGGTCGAGATAGCCGTTCTGACAAGCCGTGGAGGGGCGAGAGGAAAGCTAGTCCGGCATGTGCTTTATCGAGTGGACAAGCCTGCATGTGGGAACCACCTCTCGAGGGTGCAAAGGGTGCCTAGATTCCAAAAGGAATGGACTCTAAACGAATGTGCATAGCTCAAATATATATACTTGGATTGTTCAAGGCTTTCAAGTTTCACCTCTTTATTTTTAAAAAGAAAAAGCTAGTTTTAAGTTTTAAAAATAAAATATCCCCAGCGGAGTCGCCAAACTGTGGAACCCAGTGCGAAAAAGGTTTGTAAAAGAATGCAAATGCAAATGCAAAAAGATAGATTAAAACCCTCAGTTTAGCATGTTTAACTTGTTAAACGAAAACGGTTCAGTTAAAGGTCGAATTCATTGTTTAAGTTGATTTTAATGCAAAATAAGAAGGTGCAAGATGCATGCAAATAAAATAAAGTTCAATTGTCCATTGGTTTTTTTTATAAGGTCGGTTGCTTATGCGACTTTGGCGTGTCATCGGATATGGAGTGTACCCGAAGTAAATAGAACACTTGGAGTGCAAGCTACTGGGTGCCAAAGCCTGGGAGGGGGCGCTAGAGTGTAGTCCCCTTTGTTAGCCCATAGAAAATAAGAAAAAGTTTTGATCCAAGTGGATCGGTACCTACCTTGTCCTGACGCTTCAGATCTGGGCAGAGCTTCGCTTCTTGAACTTAAAAGGAGGATGAATTCAACACGGGATGATGTGTTGAACTCAAGGATTTGAGTGCTTGAGGCTTTGTGAGAGTTTTGTAGTGTGTTTGCTATGAAAGCTGGGTGTAAATTGTGTTTTCTGAAGAGAAATTGATGTTCTTTCGAGGTCTGGTATAGGGGGGTATATATACTAAAAACCTCGGAGAAATTAGGAAACTCGGGGATAAAAACAAGCCAGGGCGGTTGCGGTTGCCCACCCAAACCGCATAAGCTTATGCGGTTTGAAGGTGTGGTTTTTAGTGTAGTTTCCTAGTTCCGGTTTGATAAAATCTTAGAAAGATTACGGGATAATCCTTGCTTGCTCGTCAAGAAAACCCCTAGGATATTTCTGAGATATTTTGATGTTTAGGGCTTTGGAGTGCGGGCTAAAGGCTGGGTTTGGGCTCGATTTCGGGCCCGAGACTCGGAAAAATGAAAAGGGTGTATTTGCATAGTTTTTTGTGAAATAAGGTAAGACGTGAAGCCGTATTTTGTGTAAGAGGGGGCTAAAGGGGAGATTTAGCTACCGGGCCTAAATTTAGGAATTTAGGAATGCTGAATTAGACCTTGTTAATGTAAAAGGGCTAATTGTAGTGCAAATGCGAAGCTCATGCCAAATGAAGCAGGACAAGGACCTAGCTAGACTCCAGATGGACAAAATGAACGTTTATTTAAGTGTGATGTGAAGCGACCTAAATCATTTTAACATTTAAAACGACTCAAAATGAATTCGACATTAGTTAGAACCGTTTAAGTCAACGTTAAAGCGTGCGTAATAAAAGTCCGTGATACATCACAGGGTTTTGTTTGGGAGGGTACGGATATGGGTATCCACAATATGTAGTACACAAATTTTGTTTTCGATTTTAATTTTATTCACTTTAAACTCATTGTTAATATTTAACATAATTTTTATATATGATTAAAACACAACTAACACTTAAATAAACATAAAAATCATAAGAACAAATAATTAAAAATGCTCAAAACTAATTAAACTAATCATATTATCATATTACTACAACACATCTATTTTATACATTATTTATTTATTATCATTACTTAAACACCACTTAAACATACAAGTACACACAAGTGATGTTTAACATATTTTCAACATAAAAATTATACTTATAAAAAATATAATAATAATCAAATAAATTTTAAAGGAGACTAATATAAGATATAGCTAGTCACCTTAAATTGGATGTTAATCGTCGGGGATCTAAAATAAATTTTAGATCGAAAATTTCTTCACCCAAAATACACAAGTTCTTCACCCAAATAATCCATGATAGTTAGCTTCAAAAGACCCACTAAAGAATTAGGATTACTTATGAATTATTAGAAATAATATTAGGGTTTTAATTTAGGAGGTTTTGTGAGTAAAATGGAAGAAAAATAAAGAGAGTAAATGGAGGGAGAGAGCTCGGCCAAATGGAGAGATTGAGGGTGAGTTTTACACTTAGAAAATAATGAGGAAATTAGTATGAAAAACTACGTTAAGTAATTAGGAGATAAGGTTGGTTTTTATGAAAATAATGTTTAACTAAAATGAAATTAGGAAACATAAAAATCAATTTGTACACTAGAGTGCACATTACTATTTGAGCAAAGATTTTGTCCCCTTGATGTTTTAAAATGTTTATTACGAAATAAATCGGGTTTAAAAAGTCGGGCGTCAAAGACGGTAAAAGTTAATGTGTGCGCGTTTGACGATTTTTCGAAATATTTCTACTTTTGAATTCTAAGACTAAAATATTTTATTTACTACTTTAGAAAAATTTTAAAAGTGATGGAAATGAAAATAGTAGTAATATTTGTATTACTATTGTATTTTGTATGTATATATTATTATTGTATATAAACTTAAATTTTAATATATAATTAGAATAATGATGACAAATTTAAAGTTGTAAGAAAAATTGGATTTGTGTAAGTAAAAATGGAAGAGGATAAAACTTTGACTAAGGTGTCCAAAAGTCAAAAGTCTATTTTTCGGGCTCGATTTTCATTTCTCGAAATTTTCGATTTGCGCGATCGCGAAAGGTTTCGAAATAAAAGATATGATCTTAAAATAGTGTTTTGAAATAAAATCGGAAATAAAAATAAAAATAATTTTCGAAAGGTACTAAAAATAAAAATTGAGTTTTAATCCTCGAAACTTTGAATAAAAATTTACTAGGTCGAAATATCTATTATTTTTTGTTGGATGTTGTAGATTTAAATAATTATATTCAACCGTTAAAAAGTTTATCGATTTAAATTAGGTGTAACTTGAAATTTCGATATTATGCGAAAATGTTAGTTAATTAGATTTGGAATAGTAATTAGATATTAAGAAAAAATGTTTTATTTATAATAATCAAAATGATTACTAACTTTTGATGTTAAGTTTACTTTACTAAAATAAGAAGAAAAATGGAAGAGGATAAGATGACTTAGTCATCACTTTTTGATCGGAAACTTTTGTCGTTGATTTGAATTTCAAAGCCGAGAAAAGTATAAGGGTCCATTTTTATTTTGAAAACGAAAAATGTTTGAAATTGAATTTTATGAATAGAAGGTTATACATTTATTTTTATGAATAGTAAACATAACTTAACTTTTTTGAAATTTGAAAGGCGATAGTAATTTTGTGTTGATTTTTATAAAATTTTGAATTGTGTTTCTTTTTTAATTCTAAAGATAATACAACATATTTTATTTTTCAAAATTTTTAAATTTGGACTTAAGAAGTTAAGTATTATTTGTCGAAAAAAAATTCAGACGTATTTTTATTATAAGGAAAAAGGATGAATTTAATTTAAGGAATTAAATTCTTTTATAAAATTGTGTTAAAATAACACGGGGTGTTACATGGTCTCACACGATTGAGTCTTAGCCTAGGGTTGTTAAAGGTTGTGTCTTGGCTTATTGTATGATTGCGTGTGAGTTGGTCGATGCATGTTAGCTTAAATATGATAAAGGTGAGTTGTTAGCTTGACATTGTGAGTGGTTGAGTATGTAAGTTTACTAATAGGAATCATTATAATATTCTAATGAGATGTACTTATGATATTGTTGGTTGGCAATGAATGTTGGATGTTTGAATTAAGTATGCGTGTGGATGTTGTTTTGGCTTGTGCGTGATGAGCTACGCTGTCCTAGTTTGGACCTATACCGCTTGACGCTTGTAGAGTCGTCGGTCATTTTAGTTGTTCGGTTAGAGCCTCTACAGGTACTCGACCGTTCTAGTTGTTTGGTTAGAGTCTATGGTTTGTTATATGTCGTCACATTTCCAATTGTTCGGTGGAGTTTGGCCAAATTTAGATTTGTTATAGGACTTCTAGTGTTGTCCTACCATAGGGTTTGGATGATTCCAGGTGTTTCAACCGGGGTAATTCTAGTTGTTTCACCCAGTGCTCTTCTTACTCTTGTATTCTTTAGTGAATGACATCATGTTGTTTACGGTATGTTGGTTAAGTGGTTGAGAAGATGGCTTGTGTTGTATGTTGGTTCGGTTGGTTGTTGCTCCATAATGTAGACTGTAGGAAAGGTAAGTTTAGTGGTGCATCTATTGGTTGTATTGTTATGGATTACGACCCTTATGTTAAAGTATGACTGAGGAGTACCTAGTTACTCCCCACTGATTGTGGTTTTTCTGAAAATGTTTTCAGGTATGCGCGCGGGGACTTGGGAAGAGTGAGGATCCTGCGAGATAGACCTCTTAGCTGGACTTATTTCTTGTATATAGACCTTTCGCTGACTTTTTCTTTTACGGGTATTTATTTCCGGTTGTTTGAACCTTGTACCCGTTGTCGTTTGAATTCCATGATGACTTGGATTCCACGATGTTTCCGCCATCGTGGCATTTTTATCACTCTTTTTATTTTAATAAAGTTTATCCTGTATTTGTTTTAATAAAATAATCCAGGTTGTTGCAAAACTATTTTTTTTCTAACTCACAACCAATTTTTTATTATTAGACTATGCTACTTTTTTCGTCATTCTACTCCACAATTTTCACTTTTACTTAAAAATTGTGAAAAAGTGAAGGGGACCAAATGGAAAAAGTGGAGGAAGTATTACCGTAATTAAGTTCTTAACCAATATATTTTGCATCGAATTTGGATAAAAACTCAACAAATCAAGGTCTTATATGCGCACAAGATTGGATTCGAGCGAAAGTTCGCAAATCCATGTGGACGTCGAACAAAGTTTGAATTACTTGGAGAAATTAGAGCATGGTGATTCATTAAATCTATAAATTATACAATTTTTGTTATTTAATTAATAGTGTTTTATGCTCATATTACAGGGTAATTATTGTTTTACATTTTAGATATTGAGAATTTATTAGTGGAGAATAAATTAATCTTTGTTACCTATTAGATGGTTATTTGCATTTTTTTAACATTGGTTATAGATGATCATTTTGTGCACTGTATATTTCTTCTTTTAAGCTTTTGTCGTCTAATATTATATTTTGTTTCACTCGACATATATGAACATCATTGGATCAAGTGACAACAATTCAAACTTATGAAGAGTTTAGGAAATACCGGCGATCCATGATGTGAAGACAATAGGAGGGATACCAAATAAAGTTATTAATATTTTAGGTTTAATAATATTCTTAGTTTAGTTAAACTAGGAATAAGTGCTTTTGTGTTTAATATCAAACAACACACTATGTAATTTGATTATTTGTGTAACACCCCGTGTTTTCGTAACACAATATTATAAAAGAATTTAATACTTTAAATTAAATTCATCCTTTTTCCTTATAATAAAAACGCGTCTAAATTTTTTTCGCCAAATAATACTAAATTTCCTAAGTCCAAATATAAAAATTTTGAAAAATAAAGTATGTTGTATTATATTCAGAATTCAAAAAGAAACACAATTCAAAATTTTATAAAAGTCAACCATAAAATTTATATCGCCTTTCAAATTTCAAAATAGCTAAGTCATGTTTACTATTCATAAGAATAAAAGTAAAACCTTTTATTCATAGAATTTATTTTTGTACATTTTTGATTTTTAAATAAAAATGGACCCTTGAATTTTCTCGTCTTTGAAATTCAAGTCAACGATTTCAAACGCGCAAGTCAAAGTCAACCACCTAATCCTCTTCCAAATTTTCGTACACAAAATACAACACTTAACATCAAACTTTAGTTAAAAAATTTAATCATTTTGATTATTATTTATAAATCATATTATATTAATAACTAATTACTATTCAAATTCTATTAAACTAACCTTTTCACAAAACATCGAAATTATAAGTTATAACTAAGGTAATTCGATAAACTTTTTGACGTTTGATTATAATTATTTAAACCTTTAACATTCAACGAAAAAAATAAGTATTTCGACCAAATGAATTTTTATTCAAAGTTTCGAAGGTTTTAAACCCAATTTTTGTTTTAGTATCCTTTCGAAAATTTTAGTTATTTTTAATTCCGATTTTATTTCGAAACACTATTTTAGGATCATATCTTTTATTTCGAGACTCCTCGCGTGCGCGCAAATCGAAAATTTCGAAAACAAAAATTGAGCCGATTATTTTCACTTTGACCGACTAACTTGGACCATTATCCTCTTCCATTTCTTACACACATCAATCTTCTTACACACCTATTTAAAGTTATCATTTTATTAATTTACATTTAACATTATATAACAAACTAATTTCCTCTTTAATTTAATGTAACCCGTAGGAATAATAGGGGCCTAACTTTCGAGGTTCAAAAAATGGTCATACGGACTCGGAATTGAACGAAACAAAACCTAAACCACCTAACTTTTCGAGACGGATTTAATGATACAGTTTTCATAACTATTAGACAGACCAAACTAAATTCATTTTTCTGTTTTCTTTCAAAGGTCAAAATTCATTCCTCGAAACCTTCTATTCTTCTATTTTCGCCGTCTTAGCTTTTAAAATTTTATCGACGTTCCTTAGCTTTTAAATATTTTCTTCAATAGTAAATAAAATATTTTAGTCTTAAAATTTTAAAGTAGAGATATTTCGAAAAATCGTCAAACGCGCACACACTAACTTTTATCGCTTCTGACGCCCGACTTTTAAAACTGACCAATTTCGTGAAAAATATTATAAAATATCAAGGGGACATTTTCTTTGCCAAAAATTGGTGAGCACACATTTTAGTCCACTTGATCATTTTGGTTCCCTAATTTATTATAATTAAACATTATTTTCATTAAAAACAAAACATGACCTAAATCTTTTAACCTAAAATCATGACAACTTGTTCTCATATTTTCACAAGTGCAACACACTTCCTTTGCCTTCATTTTGGACGTAGCATTGCCTCCATATGCTCTCCTTTATTTTCTTTCATTTTCTTTCATTTTTCTTACAAAAACCAATTAAAATAAAACCCTTAATATTATTCTAATAATTCCTAAGTATTACTATTTAATTAGTGAGTATTAGGAGCTAACATTCTTGGAGTATTTGGGTGAAGAACTTGGGTAATATGGGTGAAGAAAAATTCCGATCTAAAATTTATTTTAGATCCTCGACGTTTAACATTCAAATAAGGTGACTAGTTATATCTTATATTAGCCTCTTTGAAAATTAATTTGATTTTTATTATAAGTTTTATGAGTATGATTTTTATGTTAAAATATGTTAAACATCATTGATATGTGTTTGTATGTTATGTGGAGTATAATAAGATGATAATAAATAAGTAATATTGATAATAGTTAAAGTGTAGTAATATGTTAATATGTTTAGTTAAATCAGTTTTGATTATTTTTTATTATGATTCATATGATTTTTATGTTTAATTATGTTTTAGTTATGTTGTAATTATATATAAAAATTATGTTAAGTTTTAACAATGAGTTTAAAGTGATTAAAAATCGAAAACAAAATTATGTGTGTTCTATAATTCCTCACGGCATTTCTCATTTTTTTTACGAAATTTTCACTTTTAATTTTTGTAAATAATATGTTATGTTAAGTTAAGTTAAAATGGATGTTATCATGTTAAAAGAATTAATTTAGGAAAATAAATTATAAATAGTTAATTGTGCAAATGTGTTCTTGACATTATTATGGTGTTCATGTTGTTCTTAACATACTCAAGTTGATGTTCATGTTGAATTGCTTAAAGTAGCTCACTTTGATTTATAATGTTTATATGTTTGTTGTTATTTAATGTTTTTATTAACTAGTAAGTAATTACAAAACTAAATATATAAGTTAAATAAGCTAAATCTTTAAAATATAAAAGTTAGAAATTTAAAGTGAGTAAAAACACTATTCATAAATGAAATAAAATGTTTAGTGAAAAGTGTAAACTAGCTAAATCACTTTTGTATAAACTAAATAATTAGTATATAAAAGCTTTAAGTCAAAAACCGATAAATTAGAAAACGAAAATAAAATACATAAGTATAAGCTAGGCCACAGTTTTGGGTGAATTTTTGGACCTAAAATGATTTTGTCACTTTTTTTATTTTTATCACTTAAATAATTTAATTAGTTAAAGAAATGAATTAGTAATAAAAACAAAAAGAAAATAAATGGGTAACCTAGGTTGAGTGCCACGGTTTTCCTAATTAAAATGGGTCAATTTTGATTAAAATGAATTTATCACTTAGTCACTAAAGTTGAATAGTAATTAGGATTATATTAGATTGTATAATGAATCGTTAATAAAAAGAATCAACGAAACCGATTAAAATAAACGTTACATGTATTAAAATGAACAAGTTCGAGTGTTACTACCTTTGCTTAAATTTGGATGTGGACATACGGACTATTTAAAATGAACTACGACAACCTCGCTAAAAATGGAAACCGCTAAAATTTTAGTTAAGTATATGAATAAATTTAACCGAGTTTTACTTTCAAAATATTATTTTAAATCACTAAGTACAAAACGAACTTAACGACTTTGAAACTAGGATTTTGTACTTAGAAAATAAAATTTGGTTTTGTACTTAAATAAAATATCTTGGGTATAAAAATACGTATAAAGTATAAAAATACGTACAAGTATAAAAATACGTACAAGTACAAAAATACATACAAGTATAAAAATACGTATAAAATGCGAAGTATAAGAATACGCATACGTATAAAAGTACGTATAAATACGAAGTATAAAAATACGCATACGTATAAAAATACATACAAATACGAAATACGAAAATACGAATACGTATAAAAATACGATGAATAGTAAATACGATGAATAGTAAATACGATGAATAGTAAAATAATGAATAGTAAAAATATTTAAAATTTACGAACGGACTCAAAATAAATAATTAAGTTTTTCTATGTGTTCTGCTTACTTGAAGAACTGCTAGAACTAAAATTTCATTATACAAAGTTCGACGATCTATTTAAGTTTCAGAATTATCATATGCTACGAATGAACGAGGAAAATAAGAATTTGAGAAAACGAGTTACTTGAATAAAATACTTGGATTGTTCGCCATGTTGCGACTCTTGAAATTCGATGTTAATGAGGTAGCTGTCTATGGGGACTTGGGCTCCCTCCCAGAGTTGCCCAAGGCTATATAACGATCTTAAGATTGCTATTTGACACGGTATATACAACCTCAGGGATGGGGCATACTTGATATTTCCGTGGGCCCATAGATGGTAATTGGAAAAGCCAGCCCCACCCGGGGGTACCCGTCTCTGGTGATAGTCGTATTTTTCGTCGGTGATACCTTTTGAATAGCGAATACGTATGATCCTCGATTAGATGGTGTATGCATACATTAGACAAGGGATGTAGCCATCCTTATTACCTTAGATATCCTTAGCCTGTCAGCCTTGTCCACTTTGTTGGCCCTGATCGCTATTGCGCGGACGTCTAGTATGTCAGCCATGTCCAAGTTATGTTGGCCCTGTATACTATAGCGCGATTTACGTCTGCATGCTTCCGCCTTACTAACGAAGATTCTCTAGTTAACGTATGATGAATGTATTTCCTTGTTTTGTTTGGTATGTTTATTGCCTGAATGACATTGTCCTTGAGTTTGAAATTGCCATGTTGAGAATGATACTATATGTACGTCTATTTGCGATCTGATATCGCATTGTAATCTTGTTGAATTATTGTGATACTATTGTTATGATACTATGTGTTATTTGCCTTCATAAGTGAATATCATGCTTGTATGATTTATCGCTTTAAACCGCATGCTTATTATGACTGATATGTCTTTATATGCTATTTGTAATAAGCATGTTTATGTTTTTATCATAATGTTATAGTTATAAAGCGATAGTAATAAACCAAAGTAATTGAATTCGAGGGTAAGTATGAGCATAGCTAGTCACTGTCCGCTCAGCGGGCACCCCCCATCAGTTTATTGTGCAGGACGTTCGTGGACCGGAAGCTGGATTTTGGACGGGGCCACGTGTAACACCCCGTGTTAAATTAATCTAATTATAATTAGTAGATCGATAATTAGACCATCTTACTCATTCAAATCCTTAAACAATACACTACAAGTTCTCCTCGCACCTAAATTAAAACCATTTTGATATACTTTGAATTTGAACCTAATTTCTACATTTTCAAACTCGATAAATCAAATGATGAATACTCGACAAATTTCTCAACGGCAAATTTTGGCACGCAAATCGAGGTCAATGTTGACCCAAAATGCCGAGCACCATTAAAGTGATCTAACCATCTAATCTTTTCAAACCTACTTACTCATAATCCAAACCTAACAAAGATTAGTTAAGCCTTAATCATTTTGATCATAACTAACAAAACATATTATAATATTATCAAATTACTATTCCTTTTTGATTTAACTAACACTTTAGGTAAAACTCGAAATAATGAGCCTCACTTATTCAAAACTATTAAGCTTTTTGACGTTTGATTCTAATTATTTAAATCATTAACTTCCATCCAAAAAAAAGTATATATTTCAGACTAGTAAAATTTTAATCAAAATTCGAGGAGCCAAAACCCGATTTTTATTTTAATCACACTTCAAGTTTTATTTTCATTTTTATTTTCAATCTTACTTCTAAACATTATTTTAGAACCATATATTTTAATTCAAGACTTTTCGCGTGCGCGTAAATCGAAAATTCCGAAAACGAAAACCGGGTACACATGTGAGCACATGGCCGGTCCACTCTAGCTCACACATGAGCATGCTTTAGCCTCCTCTACTCTTACACAAGCCACCCTACAAGTATACTACAACATCACTTCCCTTCTTTATACTCTACATTCATCATCACATCTAAATTACATTTAAACATTATTTCTAATTTAACTAAACTTATTCAACACAATACTCTTCCAATAACACTACAACTCATTTCATTATTTCATAATTGAAAAACTCAACCCTTGAACCCTCCATTTCAACCGAGCTCCTCTCCCCCTTTTCTCCATTTATTTTTCTTTCATTTTCCTACTAAAACTCCTAAGTTAAAACCCTAATATATTACTCTAATATTACACTAGTATTCTTAGTATTCCTTGGACATTTTGAAGCTTATTTCGGGTTCATTTTTGAAGGTGAAGACGGGTACTTGGGTGAAGACCTAGATTTAGATAACATAATCGATCCGGACAACCAATAACTTTACCGATAAGGTGACTAGCCTTGTCTTGTATTATCCTTTTAGTAAATTAAATTGTTTTGTTATTATAATTTTATGAGTATGAAAATTATGTTAAATATGTTAAACATCACCTAAATGCACTTGTATGTTTATGTGTTGTATAATAAAATGATAATAACTAAATAATATGTTAAATAGATTATTGTAGTAAATATTCACATGTTTAGTTTAATTCATTTTTGAGCATTTTTAATTTAAGTTCATATGATTTTTATATTTAGTTATGTTGTAGTTATATAAAAATTATGTTAAGTATTAACTTTGAGTTTAAAGTGATTAAAAATCGAAAAAAAACAAAATATATATATACATACATATGCCACGACATTTTGCCCTTTTTGGTGTAAATTTTCATTTTTAATTTTTGTAAATAATATGTTAGTTTAAGTTAGTTAAAATAGATGTGTTCATGTGAAAAAAATTAAATTAGGAAAATAAAACATAAGTTGTTAAAAATGAAAATAGTGTTCTTGAAGTTTATTTTATTGTTCTTGCAAACTCATGTTGATGTTCAAGTGTGTTCTTCATTTTTACTCTCTTTAATTTTGTTTTAGTTTATGTTTGTTATTATTTTGTGTTTATGTTTGGTTATTGCTTTTATACTTTGTTAGTTTTATGTTATAAATAACTTAAAACATTATAAATCATTTAGATTAACAAGTTAGAAAATTAAAGTGTTGAAAAACACTATTCATAAATATAAATGAAATTTTTAGTAAATTTCATTTTAGTTTAAACCGATTTGGTATAATTAGAATAATTAAAATATAAAGACTTTAAGCTAAAAACCGATAAAATCGAAAAATGAAAATTTGAACATCTACCTATGTTGCTCACGGCATTGGTGATGTTTTTAGGGTTAATTTTGCTTTTATCACTTTTTAGTTTAATTGTTAAAATAATTTAATTAGTAGTTAATAAATTGAATTAAGAAATTAAAAGAAATAAATCATTTTAGACATATATAAATACTACACGGCTTCACTATATAAAATGGACTAAATTTGACTAAAATGAAATTATCACTAAGTCACTAAAGTTAAATAGTAATTAGAATTGAATTTTTGTATAAATCGATTTAGTTATAAACAAAATATTATAAACCGATAAAAATATGTAACCGTTATAAAAATGAATTTAATCGTGTGATACTACCTTTGCTATTGGATTATTGAATTTGGGACATACGGACTATAAATGAATCATCCACTATACTATCACTAACTTAAATAAATAGACGACTAAATTTAACTGAGTCTTATTTTAAAATGAATATCATTATCACTTTTTACAAATTGAACTTAACATTTTTAAAAACTAATATTTTAAAATGAAAATCATTATCACTTGATACAAAATGAACTTAACATTTTTGAAACTATGATTTTTAGATATTTTCATAAATGACTAAATACAAACCGAACTTAACGTTTTTAAAACTAGACTTTAGAATATTTTCAAAAATCGCCTAAGTACAAAACGAACCTAACGACTTTAAAACTAGAAATCTATACTTAGGAAATAAAAACAAGTTTAGTATTATACTTAAAATATCTTAAGTATAAAAATACGTATAAGTATAAGAATACGTACAAGTATAGGAATACGTATAAGTATAAAAATACGTATAGAATACGAAGTATAAAAATACGAATACGTATAAAATTACGTATAAAATACGGTGAATAGTGAAAAGTGAATAGTGAAAAGTGAATAGTGAAATACTGAAAATAATTGAAAATTTTACTAAGTATAGAAAATTTAAATTAAAGAAGTAAATAACCTAAGTGTTTGAAAAACACATAAATAAAATTGAACATACGAATAAACATTTCAATTTAGAAACTTGAAAACGTTAATAATTAACAACACTTCAAATAATAAACGAACGTGTTTTGTGATCATATGAAACCTACAAATACTTAAACGTTTGACGCTGAGACTAGGAGAGTCTAGTAACATGTGATATGTAAATATCAAATAAACAATAAATCATGAGTACGTTTAAATAAAAGGTCAAGCTTGGGCCTCAGATAAGGGAACGTCAATCGTGAGTGAAGTGGGGTTAAGATAGTCTTGCGGCCTACGCCATTCTTGGGACAAGATAATGAATATGCCAAGGCTTTTGTCTCAGGCTTTAGGAAATAGTCGTTTTATCCTGAGTTAAGGTGCTCTATGATTAGCATAGCCCATTCTTAAATTGGATACTAGTGTACATGTACTAGACTAGGGTTTTATTCCCCTATTTCGCTAAAGTTACCAGGGCACCGTGGCGATTAATGCCGATTATAGCGGTTCAAGTCTCCTTGCCGTGTTTCGTTCTTAGTGGGCGCGACACTAGCATTCGTTCTTGCCACATGTACAGATCACTTGACGAGATTGTATCTGAAGTTCGAATCATTTCGAACACTAGAGGATGAGATGCAAGTATTATAGTATTCGGCGTGGTTTACGAGTCGAGTAAGTCTCTGCACTATGGAAGTGAGATGCAATCGATCGTAGTACAAAGACCTACTCGGTGGTCGCTCGTAGCGATATGTGTTGTTTGTTGTATGACTAAATGAGAACGAGTGTGTACCATCTTCAAAATTAAAGACCACAACTTTACGAAATGAATCGAGTCAGTATGATGATTATGATACATTATATATGTTTGTATGCGATCCGATATCGCTTTGTAATCCTGTTGTATATTGTAACACTATTCATGCTATTACACATTATCTCGCTTTCCTAATTGAATAGCATGCCTATATGATTTATCGTTTTAAATCGCATGTTTATTATGACTAATATGTCTTTACATGCTATATGTTTTAAGCATGTTTATCGTTTTATCATACTATTATAGTTATAAAGCGATAGTAATAAACCAAAGTAATTGAAATCGAGGGAAAGTATGAGCACAGCTAGTCAGTCGCCAATGGCATCCCACATAGTTTATTGTGCAGGACGTTCGTGGACCAGGAGCTGGATTTTGGATGGGGCCACGAGACGCTTTTACGCTTTACTTTATTGTTTTCCGAGAGATATGTAATATATAACGCTACTCTTTTAACTACCGTATTTAGAGTTGTATTATTCAACTCTTAAACGATGATGTAATATTTTGGGTTATTTGTATAATTAATACTTATTTGGTTTAAGACTTAATTAATTTCCGCCTTAGTAATTAAAGTCGACTAAAACCAGGTTATTCTGATTAGTATCGAGTGACTCGTGACCGTAACATGAATTGCCTAATGCGATTTATGTCTACCTAACGAGAGACACCTGGGCCAGACATTCATATTGTATGTCAGGCAATAGACTAATAGGACCAAATAATAAATTAGATTTTTCTTTTATTAGATCACTTAAATAATAAATTGAAATCGCTTTAAAGTGTGAGGATGGGTAGAAATCTTAAGGACTGACCATAGACTTAGGATTTTTAAATATAACAAACTACTTCCCTCAAAATAAAATACACTAACTCGCGTATGCTTGCTACTTGCTGAAGTGACTGACTAAACTAACAACTATCCTCGGATATAAAATTTAAATAATAATTCAACTCTCGAGGATTGAAGCGTCAAAGGAGTACCAGACGGCACGGAGTGAGGACATCTGTTAAATTCGTAATCAATTACACAAAAAAATTACTTTCTCCCTCTCTCCTACCTACTATATCCTTCCTAAGAAAATGTACTAGATACATTTTAAAATCCTAAGACCGATGTAACCAAAAATTACATCTCAAGGAAATAAAATACCTAACTTCTGTGTTTACTTGCATAACTGCCGTTATTGCATTTACTTCCAAGTAAAAGCTATCGATGACAAACATGTCTTCTAACCTCTCATGATACTAATAAATTCCTTCACGCCTTAATTCTTTCGTAATGGCCGACCTCCAATGACAGACGAGGAAAGACATCTCTGGCAGAAGAATCTTTGATCCGCTTGGCGTAAATAGCCACGACAACGCAAACCGCCAACATCATCCAAGCGCGTTTGATCGTGTTTCCCGCCATCGCCCACAAGAGTACTCGGGTTCTCTTGACCACTATCGATCTCACGAATCGGGCCGAGGAAATGAAGAAACTCATGGATCCGACAAGGACGCCTCCGTAAGATAGGGTCAACATAGCCGCTTTTTACCTGAAGGCCGAGGCAAATGATCGTGGAACGTGGTCGACCAATGAGCTGACGCCACGCTCACATGGTACGAGTTCACAAAGAAAATCAAGGAGAAGTACTTTGGGTATGAGCTAAGGTGTCGAAAGAGGAGGAATTCATAAGTCTCGTAATGGTAGACATGACACTCCAGGAATACACCGAGAAATTCCAACTACCGCAAAATTCGGATCGCGATCGCTCCCAACGATAGGGCCATGACTCGGAGGTACTGCGCAATATGTCTAACGACTGCGTGCACCCACATGAGCAAAGAACACCTACGCTTACTTTTGCCGCACCTCACGAGTGTCGCGTGGGGTATGGGCTTCCTTAGAGTTGGAAAAAGCCGAGGAGAAAAAGAAGAAGAAGGTGTTTGTGCCTTCCAGTATCACAATCGAGCTTCATCCGTGTTTAACTACCAAATACCCTATTCAAAGAGAGGCCAAACTTCCAGAGGCCTCGCTTCCAAAACAAAGCCTCGCCGAATAATCGAGAGCAATGGTTGTAGGAAGGGCTCCTCAACCAAGGGCTTTACCGGAATTGTCATATGTGTGGCAAGGCGAAACATGAGGGGAAAGCGGTAATGGCCAACCAATTACCTCGCTATCGTTGTAAACAGATAGGGCATAAAGCAAATGTATGCCCCAACAACTTAAACGCGGCACTGTTGCGGGAGTACCACAACTGTCAGGTACAAGGTCGAGTATATGTCCTCACGTGTCGGAGGCGCAGGAGTCACCCGAGGTGGCGCCATTCTGGTATTTTTCTTATAAACTCGCTGAACGCAATCGTTTTGTTTGACACTGGGGCATCATTGTCCTTTATATCTTCTAAGTTTGTTTCAAAGGCTAATCTCACAAAATCCGAATCAATCAACGCAAATATTTCTTTACCAAACGGAAAAATTTTCAAATGCTCCAAAATTTTCAAAGATACTCCAATCACAATCCATAAAACAATCTTCCCTTCCGACCTTATCCTTTTTGACATGCCGAGTTCGACGTCATTCGGGGATCGATTGGTTGACTAAGTATCATGCCTTGTTCGAAGTGCCGAGATCGGAAAATTCGCCAAGCATCCTACAGGGACTAGAGTTACGTGTCGTAAGACATCGCCAATTAAGGGGGCGAAAATCATCTCTGTGCTACAACTGCAACGGTTAGAAAGAAAAGGGCATCAAGTGTACCTATGTAGCGTCAACGAAGTAAAGGAAAGTGTGAACATTGAAGATATCCACGTAGTACGGGAGTTCCCTGATGTCTTCCCAGATGAGTTGCCAGGCTTGCCTCCTGCACGTGATGTTGAATTCTCTATCGATCTTGCACCAGGCACGGCACCTATCTCAAAGGCACCTTACAGGATGGCACCAGTAGAACTACAGGAATTGAAGAAACAATTAGAGGAAATGATTGAAAAGGGTTTCATACGACCAAGTGTCTCACCTTGGGGAGCACCGGTTCTCTTCGTGAAAAAGAAGGATGGCAGTATGAGACTCTGCATCGACTACAGGGAATTAAACAAGGTGACCATTAAGAACCGCTACCCTCTGCCAAGGATTGACGACCTTTTTGATCAGCTGAAAGGAGCAGGGGTGTTTTCTAAGATCGACCTGAGGTCAGGTTATCATCAAATTGCGGTAAGAGAACAGGACATTCAGAAGACTGCTTTCAGAAGCAGATATGGTCACTACGAGTTTAAGGTCATGCCGTTCGGTTTAACAAACGCACCAGCAGTGTTCATGGATCAAATGAACAGAACCTTCCACGAGTACCTAGACATATGCGTGGTGGTTTTCATTGACGATATCCTAATCTACTCAAAGACTGGGGCAGAACACGAGGAGCATCTCCGTATCATCTTGGGGATACTAAGGGAATATAAGTGGTATGCTAAATTCTCCAAGTGCGAATTTTGGCTCGAAAAGGTTGCATTCCTGGGTCACGTCATATCAAAGGACGGAGTCATGGTAGATCCTGCAAAGATCGACGCAGTGAAAGAATGGAAGGCTCCTACAAATATAACTGAAATACGCAGCTTCCTAGGTTTGGCAGGATACTACAGAAGATTCGTCCCAGACTTCTCTAAGGTAGCACGACCGATGACCAAGTTACTACAGAAGGAGTCCAAGTTCATTTGGGGCGACGAGTGCGAGAATGCATTCCAAGAACTCAAGACAAGGCTTACCACAGCACCAGTGTTAGCTCTCCCCACTGATGGAGACGAGTATGAAGTCTACAGTGACGCCTCACTGAATGGCCTGGGTTGCGTACTGATGCAACAAGGGAAGGTCATTGCTTACGCATCAAGGCAATTGAAAGTCCATGAAAGAAACTACCCCACTCATGACCTAGAGTTGGCAGCCGTGGTGTTTGCTTTGAAAATCTGGCGTCATTACCTCTACGGAGTGAGTATCAAGTTCTATACAGACCACAAGAGCCTGAAATATATTTTCACACAAAAGGAACTCAACATGAGACAACGCCGGTGGTTAGAACTGATCAAGGACTACAAGATTGAACTACTGTATCACGAGGGTAAGGCAAACGTCGTTGCTGACGCTCTGAGTAGAAAGACAACGCATACCCTCAACAACATTTGGGAAATTCCGGCTGGTATTGTCCGAGACTTCAAAAGAATGAACTTAGAGTTGGTTCAGTCGGATGATGCTGACTTAAACGCAATGATCACAGAGCCGGAGTTATATCACGAGATTAGAGCTCTACAATGGGAAGATGAGGAACTCGTAAAAATCAGGGGGGAGATTCCTTCAGGAAACCGAGAAGGGTTTGAGATTAAGCCCGATGGGAGTTTGAGATTCAAAGAAAGGTGGTGCGTGCCCAACGTACCAGTATTGAAAAGAAGGATCCTTGACGAGGCACACAGTACACGATACTCAATACATCCAGGATCAGATAAAATGTACCAAGACTTAAAGCTGAAGTTTTGGTGGGTTCGAATGAAAGCTGAGATTGCCGAGTATGTGGCAAAGTGTCTAATCTGTCAGAAGGTGAAGTTTGAACATCAACGACCCGGAGGGCTACTACAACCGTTGGACATTCCATTGGGGAAATGGGACTCTATTTCTATGGATTTCATAACGGGACTACCAAGAACTCACCGAGGAAATAATGCGATCTGGGTGATAGTGGGGCGCTTGACAAAGTCGGCCCATTTCGTACCGATCAAAGACACTTGAGTCCTGGAAGAGCTAGCTAAAGCTTATGAGAAGGAGGTGATCCGGTTCTGCGGCGTCTGCATTGGACATTATTTCGGATAGAGATCCGAGATTCACCTCTCATTTCGGGAAAGACTTCAAGCGAGATTGGGAAGCCAATCGAAGATGAGCACCGCTTTCCATCCTGCGACCAGATGGGCAACCGAGCGAACCATCCAACGCTCGAGGACATGCTCGTAGCATGTACTTTAGAATTCAATGAGAATTGGCGTAAAAGTCTACCTTTGATTGAATTCTCCTACAACAATAGCTTCCATGCAGTTTGGGTCAGGCCCATTCGAGGCACTTTACGGAAGAAAGTGTCGTAGCCCAGTCTGTTGGGACGATGCTAGTGATAATGTGGGGACTGGACCCCAAGTCATTCGAGACCAGATCGAGCACATCAAAATCATTCGTGAACGCCTACAAGCAGCTCAAGACCGTCAAAAGATGTATGCCAACAAACATCGTCGACCAATCGAGTTTGAGGTTGGTGATCATGTGTTCTTGAAAGTATCACCCATGAAGGGGGTTCGACGTTTCGGATTGAAAGGAAAACTGAGTCCTAAGTACGTTGGACCTTACGAAGTACTTGAAAGGATCGGCGAGGTAGCCTATCGCCTAGCGCTACCCCCCAACTTATCCAAAGTTCACAACGTGTTCCACGTTTCTCAACTGAGGAGATACAGGAGTGACCCAAGTCACATCATTACTCCTGACGTAATTGCGGTTGAGCCTAACCTGCTTTACTCCGAGAGACCAGTGAAGATTCTAGCTCGAGAAACCAAGGTATTGAGACGGAAGACGGTTCCCTTAGTAAAGGTACTATGGAGAGGTCAATTGACCGAGCAAGCAACTTGGGAGACTGAGGCCTCAATGAAGGAGAAATACCCCGAACTTTTTAACTCAGGTGAAAATTCTTTTCTACATTCAAGTTTCGGGACGAAACTTTTTCTAAGGGGGGAGGTTTGTAACACCCCGTGTTAAATTAATCTAATTATAATTAGTAGATCGATAATTAGACCATCTTACTCATTCAAATCCTTAAACAATACACTACAAGTTCTCCTCGCACCTAAATTAAAACCATTTTGATATACTTTGAATTTGAACCTAATTTCTACATTTTCAAACTCGATAAATCAAATGATGAATACTCGACAAATTTCTCAACGGCAAATTTTGGCACGCAAATCGAGGTCAATGTTGACCCAAAATGCCGAGCACCATTAAAGTGATCTAACCATCTAATCTTTTCAAACCTACTTACTCATAATCCAAACCTAACAAAGATTAGTTAAGCCTTAATCATTTTGATCATAACTAACAAAACATATTATAATATTATCAAATTACTATTCCTTTTTGATTTAACTAACACTTTAGGTAAAACTCGAAATAATGAGCCTCACTTATTCAAAACTGATAAACTTTTTGACGTTTGATTCTAATTATTTAAATCATTAACTTCCATCCAAAAAAAAGTATATATTTCAGACTAGTAAAATTTTAATCAAAATTCGAGGAGCCAAAACCCGATTTTTATTTTAATCACACTTCAAGTTTTATTTTCATTTTTATTTTCAATCTTACTTCTAAACATTATTTTAGAACCATATATTTTAATTCAAGACTTTTCGCGTGCGCGTAAATCGAAAATTCCGAAAACGAAAACCGGGTACACATGTGAGCACATGGCCGGTCCACTCTAGCTCACACATGAGCATGCTTTAGCCTCCTCTACTCTTACACAAGCCACCCTACAAGTATACTACAACATCACTTCCCTTCTTTATACTCTACATTCATCATCACATCTAAATTACATTTAAACATTATTTCTAATTTAACTAAACTTATTCAACACAATACTCTTCCAATAACACTACAACTCATTTCATTATTTCATAATTGAAAAACTCAACCCTTGAACCCTCCATTTCAACCGAGCTCCTCTCCCCCTTTTCTCCATTTATTTTTCTTTCATTTTCCTACTAAAACTCCTAAGTTAAAACCCTAATATATTACTCTAATATTACACTAGTATTCTTAGTATTCCTTGGACATTTTGAAGCTTATTTCGGGTTCATTTTTGAAGGTGAAGACGGGTACTTGGGTGAAGACCTAGATTTAGATAACATAATCGATCCGGACAACCAATAACTTTACCGATAAGGTGACTAGCCTTGTCTTGTATTATCCTTTTAGTAAATTAAATTGTTTTGTTATTATAATTTTATGAGTATGAAAATTATGTTAAATATGTTAAACATCACCTAAATGCACTTGTATGTTTATGTGTTGTATAATAAAATGATAATAACTAAATAATATGTTAAATAGATTATTGTAGTAAATATTCACATGTTTAGTTTAATTCATTTTTGAGCATTTTTAATTTAAGTTCATATGATTTTTATATTTAGTTATGTTGTAGTTATATAAAAAAATTATGTTAAGTATTAACTTTGAGTTTAAAGTGATTAAAAATCGAAAAAAAACAAAATATATATATACATACATATGCCACGACATTTTGCCCTTTTTGGTGTAAATTTTCATTTTTAATTTTTGTAAATAATATGTTAGTTTAAGTTAGTTAAAATAGATGTGTTCATGTGAAAAAAATTAAATTAGGAAAATAAAACATAAGTTGTTAAAAATGAAAATAGTGTTCTTGAAGTTTATTTTATTGTTCTTGCAAACTCATGTTGATGTTCAAGTGTGTTCTTCATTTTTACTCTCTTTAATTTTGTTTTAGTTTATGTTTGTTATTATTTTGTGTTTATGTTTGGTTATTGCTTTTATACTTTGTTAGTTTTATGTTATAAATAACTTAAAACATTATAAATCATTTAGATTAACAAGTTAGAAAATTAAAGTGTTGAAAAACACTATTCATAAATATAAATGAAATTTTTAGTAAATTTCATTTTAGTTTAAACCGATTTAGTATAATTAGAATAATTAAAATATAAAGACTTTAAGCTAAAAACCGATAAAATCGAAAAATGAAAATTTGAACATCTACCTATGTTGCTCACGGCATTGGTGATGTTTTTAGGGTTAATTTTGCTTTTATCACTTTTTAGTTTAATTGTTAAAATAATTTAATTAGTAGTTAATAAATTGAATTAAGAAATTAAAAGAAATAAATCATTTTAGACATATATAAATACTACACGGCTTCACTATATAAAATGGACTAAATTTGACTAAAATGAAATTATCACTAAGTCACTAAAGTTAAATAGTAATTAGAATTGAATTTTTGTATAAATCGATTTAGTTATAAACAAAATATTATAAACCGATAAAAATATGTAACCGTTATAAAAATGAATTTAATCGTGTGATACTACCTTTGCTATTGGATTATTGAATTTGGGACATACGGACTATAAATGAATCATCCACTATACTATCACTAACTTAAATAAATGTATTTACTAAATTTAACTGAGTCTTATTTTAAAATGAATATCATTATCACTTTTTACAAATTGAACTTAACATTTTTAAAAACTAATATTTTAAAATGAAAATCATTATCACTTGATACAAAATGAACTTAACATTTTTGAAACTATGATTTTTAGATATTTTCATAAATGACTAAATACAAACCTAACTTAACGTTTTAAAACTAGACTTTAGAATATTTTCAAAAATCGCCTAAGTACAAAACGAACCTAACGACTTTAAAACTAGAAATCTATACTTAGGAAATAAAAACAAGTTTAGTATTATACTTAAAATATCTTAAGTATAAAAATACGTATAAGTATAAGAATACGTACAAGTATAGGAATACGTATAAGTATAAAAATACGTATAGAATACGAAGTATAAAAATACGAATACGTATAAAATTACGTATAAAATACGATTGAATAGTGAAAAGTGAATAGTGAAAAGTGAATAGTGAAATACTGAAAATAATTGAAAATTTTACTAAGTATAGAAAATTTAAATTAAAGAAGTAAATAACCTAAGTGTTTGAAAAACACATAAATAAAATTGAACATACTAATAAACATTTCAATTTAGAAACTTGAAAACGTTAATAATTAACAACACTTCAAATAATAAACGAACGTGTTTTGTGATCATATGAAACCTACAAATACTTAAACGTTTGACGCTGAGACTAGGAGAGTCTAGTAACATGTGATATGTAAATATCAAATAAACAATAAATCATGAGTACGTTTAAATAAAAGGTCAAGCTTGGGCCTCAGATAAGGGAACGTCAATCGTGAGTGAAGTGGGGTTAAGATAGTCTTGTGGCGGTCGCCATTGCCGGACAAGATAATGAATATGCCAAGGCTTTTGTCTCAGGCTTTAGGAAATAGTCGTTTTATCCTGAGTTAAGGTGCTCTATGATTAGCATAGCCCATTCTTAAATTGGATACTAGTGTACATGTACTAGACTAGGGTTTTATTCCCCTATTTCGCTAAAGTTACCAGGGCACCGTGGCGATTAATGCCGATTATAGCGGTTCAAGTCTCCTTGCCGTGTTTCGTTCTTAGTGGGCGACACTAGCATTCGTTCTTGCCACATGTACGGATCACTTGACGAGATTGTATCGAAGTTCGAATCATTTCAACACTAGAGGATGAGATGCAAGTATTATAGTATTCGGCGTGGTTTACGAGTCGAGTAAGTCTCTGCACTATGGAAGTGAGATGCAATCGATCGAGTACAAAGACCTACTCGATTAGTCGTGCTCGTAGCGATATGTGTTGTTTGTTGTATGACTAAATGAGAACGAGTGTGTACCATCTTGAAAATTAAAGACCACAACTTTCTCGAAATGAATCGAGTGCAGTATGATGATTATGATACATTATATATGTTTGTATGCGATCCGATATCGCTTTGTAATCTGTTGTATATTGTAACACTATTGCTATGCTATTACATTATCTGCTTCCTAATTGAATAGCATGCCTATATGATTTATCGCTTTAAATCGCATGTTTATTATGACTAATATGTCTTTACATGCTATATGTTTTAAGCATGTTTATCGTTTTATCATACTATTATAGTTATAAAGCGATAGTAATAAACCAAAGTAATTGAAATCGAGGGTAAGTATGAGCATAGCTAGTCAACTTTGTCAGCTCGTGCATCCCCATAGTTTATTGTGCAGGACGTTCGTGGACCAGGAGCTGGATTTTGGATGGGGCCACGAGACGCTTTTACGCTTTACTTTATTGTTTTCCGAGAGATATGTAATATATAACGCTACTCTTTTAACTACCGTATTTAGAGTTGTATTATTCAACTCTTAAACGATGATGTAATATTTTGGGTTATTTGTATAATTAATAACGCTGGTTTAAGACTTAATTAATTTCCGCCTTAGTAATTAAAGTCGACTAAAAACCAGGTTGTTACACCACGAGATGTTTTTATTGCTTATTTTTAGTTGTTTTCGAGAGATGTGTAATATATACAACGTTACTCTTTTAAATTTTCGTATTTAGAGTTGTTTTATTCAACTCTTGAACGATGTTATAACGTTTGGGTTTTTATGTATAATTAATGACACTGGTTTAAGACTTAATTAATTTCCGCCTTAGTAATTAAAGTCGACTAAAAACCAGGTTGTTACAATTTGGTATTCGTAAATTTTTCTTAGCTACGTCATTTCGACTTATTGTTAGTTTAATCTAAACTCTAAAGTTTAAACTAATTTGGTGACATTATTGATTCTTTGATTAATTAGAATTTGATTATTGTGTATTGCCTGCAAATTGTTAAAACGTAAAACAAAAACGACAAAAGTGAAACAGGTCCACTTGGTCTGGTCTCGGTTTGGTCTGAATTTTTTAGGTTTCGTCCAGTCCTGGACCTATTAAAGTTAGGTGCGGTCTTCGGTTTGCTTCATCTAGAAAGATCTTCTGGTCAGACTGGTTTAGTCCGATTTTGGACCTATGCTCATCCCTACAATGTTGTATTGAATAGTAAGTATTCTACTATCCATTACCTATATAAAAGTGTGAATAAAGTCAACCCATGTACAATTTGACTTTTGGGTAACTCTACCCTTCAAAATTGGGTTATATTTTTAGACCCTTTAATTAACATGAGTTATATTAATAGAAATTTTCATGAATCTTTAAATTTTATTTAGTTTATTAAGTTGCTTTGATCAAAATAATATGAGATCAATTATTTCTAGCCCTTAAAATATACTCCGTATAAAAATAAAAAGTGAAAAATAAATATCACTTCTATTTAATTTCAAACACTATATGATCATATCAAGACAGACTTGTCAATATGCATTTTATAGCGATAATATATCTATAGTTATGAGTTATAAATGTATGAATAAAAAAATCAATATATGAAATATTACAATTCCTTTTATTCAATTTCAACTCACACAAACTGAAATTACCATTTAGTACGGAGTTGTATTTATTCAACCACAAAACTGGATCACTATAACGTGCAACGCACATTCGTTATTACTAGTATATAAAAACAACTAAAATTTTTAACATGAGTGAGATAATTGGTAATATCTTGAAAAATAAGTATGGTGAATGGTACATAAAAATATTTGTTTTCTCAACTCGAAAATTTATGAGATGTTAGAATATTTTAGGAAAAGAAACATCTACAGTAAGCATTTAAATGTGTACAGATACTAAAGGTTTAAGGGCCTAGATGTCAAATAATTTTTCTTTCTACTTATATTGTTAGCACTTAGCATTTACTAATTATAATTAACATTATGATTTCGATTACTATATCTACATAGAAAGTTGAAGGGTGTAGCCGTATAGGTAAATAATTCCATACTTAATATAATAAAGGTAAAGTTGATCTAATTCGAACCAAATTCACTATCATCACCCATAAATAGGGATGCCAATTTCACCCAAATCCATTTAACAAAAGCTTATCCACTGGACACAAACGAATGAATGAAAGTCCAACTTAAATCAATGTGAATGAAACGTATGACATATGAAAACTAATTGGATGAAGCCTTGCTCAACCCATCATCCCTCAATCAACCGTATTATCACCAATATATTTTATATAAAAAATAATTTATAAATAGAACCTATAATCATATTTTTTTTTATATTCTATTACATACATTCAAATTAAGACATTTCCTTTTTATATGATTTAATAATTTACTTTAAAACATGTTAATTTTAATTATTTTAACAAGTAGACACTTTTTATGGTCTTATTTTTTATTTTTTTTCTAACTTGATAAGACGTTCGATTTTTATCTATTTAATCACACGATCCATCCGTATCAACTGTTAATTATAAACTAATTGAATATAAATAATGAATTTACCGTTTATATATGACGGGCAAAATTGGATCAACCATTTTATACATGAATGGATATAAACAACGTTTCACCCGACCAAAACCCAACTCATTATATCCTTACCCGTAAACCGGAAACGAGACAAACCCTTTGTTACGGAGTAGAAATTTAAACAAAAAGAAATCAAAACATCGAAACATTAAAGAAGAAACTTTAATTAGCCATCCACCCTCCAACTCTCCTCATTAACTCAATATCTCACTATCTCTCTCTTTCCCCTATTTTCATCACTCTCCCCCACCACTTCCACCCACTGCACCCACCTCCCCCAAAAAAAAAACACTCCTCAACCTCCTCTTACTTCCCTCAACCTCACGCGCCGCGCTCATACGGCGGCATTCACGGCGGAGACGGCGACAGCGGCGGTGATCGGCGTCTAAGTTTTGCTAAAAATGTACAAGAACCAGCTGCAGGAGCTGGCACAGCGGAGTTGCTTCAACCTGCCTTCATACACGTGCATCAGAGAAGGTCCCGATCACGCGCCGCGCTTCAAGGCGGTGGTTAACTTCAACGGCGAGAGTTTCGAGTCCCCTAACTATTGCTCTACTCTCCGTCAGGCGGAACACTCCGCCGCCGAAATCGCCCTCAATTCTCTCTCCTCTCGCGGCCCCTCTCACTCCCTCGCCGCCCGTATTCTCGTCTGTCTACTTTTCATCTCTCTCTCTTTTTAATTTATCGTGAAACCGTCTCACATGATTCTGGTTTTGGGTGGGTGGTATCAGGAGAATTTGAGATTTAATTCTGCAGTAGATGTTAATTTTGTCTCGATTATTTATTGATGTTGTATGTAAATGTGGAATGTCTGAATTTTAATAGAGCATTTAATGGGATTTTTAAATTTAATACAGAATAAAACCGTCTCTTGAGAAACTTACTGTGTCGTGAATTTATGAAACTTGGTGGTGGTTTGCGAACATGTTCACCGGTTGATGAGCTTTGATAGGACGGCTTTATAATTTTCGAATAAAATTGTCAAAAATTTTATAAGACTGCCTTATATAAACAATTAGGGTGTGTTTGGATAGCAAAATAGGAGGGAAAGGGAGGGGAGGGGAAATGAGGGAAGGGGAAGGAAGGGGAAGGAAGGGGAGGGGAGGGGAAATGGTGGTGTTTGGATATTATTTTCCCTCCAAATCTTACCTATTTTGGAGAGATTCCAATTAGGCTTTGAGGAGGGAAAATGGATCCCTCCAAATCCCTCCCCCTCCATTTCCCTCCTTCCATTTTTTGTAACCAAACGATGGAAACTCAATCCCTCCCTTTCCCTCCCCTTCATTCCCCTCAATCCAAACACACCCTTAGGGTATTTATGAGAAGGGTCTTTAATTAAATTGGTTTGCTGATTTTATTGCTGTGAAATGTAATAGAAATAACAGAAAGTCGCTTTATTGTTTTGAAGTACATAGATTAAATAATCTGAAGGCAAAAAAAAAAATTTAATAGGAATGTTTGGTATGGAGAAAATTTGAGGGTTTTGAATGTGTTATAGACATAAATAAATTGGCTATGGTTATTTATTGATGTTATAAATAATTTGGGAATGTTTAATTTAATAGTGCATTAAAGAAGATTATTTATTGATACTGTTGAGTTATTGTGAGATTTTCAGATTAAGTGCATGGAGTTGAAGTGTTGAACTATTTTTAATCAAATATTTTAGTTAATGCTAATGACTTCTTGTTGTATTGAATGTGTTTGGTCTGTTATAAACTTAAGATGAATTATTTTATGACTTTAAAACTCTAGATGGAACATTTATTATCACACTCAGTATGCCGAGGCGGTTTCATGCTAAATTTATGGTGAACGTCTCCCATAAACGCCATCTTTTATATATGATAGCTTGGGTTGACATACAGTAGCTGAAGAAAGCCGTCTTTTTATTGTAGGTCTGGTAGTAGGTGAATAATAATTCATGTCGAATGAATTTATAACTTGAGATGTGAAAGATATGGATGATGGTTTGCTGAGAGTATTGCTCGTGTTTTTCCCACTTTATAGAGAATGTAACGAAATGCTATGTTGATGTTTATCATTTGTGGTTTTTAAGCAGCTGCTAAGTGTCTCATTTGATCATACAGTCGTTAGGTGGTGTAATCTGTATTCTGTAGTGCCTATTACCCTATATTGGATTATCGATGCTAACATACTTATTGAGGCTATGCCACGACTCTTTGTTCAGTTAACACATGTAACTAATCTTTGTCCCCTAAGTTTGACTGGCTGCTGTTGATGTAAATGTACTTGAATGCATTAAGTTGTCCTGGAAAGATATTATTACGTGATTAAATTTAGTAAAGATCACATATCGGAAAAGCCTTTCTGAAATGCTGTTGCAAAAATGTAGCCAATCATCTCTCTTCACACAGTCCTTAAAAATGACTATTTTTTGTGAGTTTATGATCTGTAGAAAGTAAGTGACTAAGACTTCGTAGTGAGTTTCAGTTTTGTAGAATGCCGTGTTACATGTTAACACTTCCTTGTGTTTTGCGTGCTGGTTACTTGATTCATGTACTTTCCTACATCGTGTCTAAGAATATTTATACTTGTGCTGATTAATTTGTTGTTGTTTAGGATGAGACTGGAGTTTACAAAAACCTCCTACAAGAGATATCACAACGAGTTGGAGCCGCATTGCCGCACTACTTCACATTCAGGTCTGGAGTAGGACATCATCCAGTATTTACGGGTAAAGTCGAGCTGGCCGGAATCACATTCACCGGTGAACCCGCTAAAACTAAAAAACAAGCGGAGAAGAATGCAGCTTTGGCAGCGTGGCAATCTCTAAAACAATGTACGTCCTCATCCTTGAACTCTATTTTTTATAACTTTGTGCTTGATAAACTTACTTGATATCAGTATTTATTACTCGTAGATACCCTGAATTTATTTTAGCTCCCTCACTTGTCCTGCGAGTAAATAGGCATGATATAGGAAATAGCCATCCTATTGTCGATAATTTGCATAACATAATGTAGTTGCTTAATACATGATTAGGGTCAGGCTTACATGAAGTGTCATGTAAAACCGTTTAAATTTTGGAGCAAAAACCAGAAAAATGACAGAAAAAAACTCCAAAAAATCAAAATAATATAGGAAAAAAAAAGTGTGAAAAGAAGATAAAAGAAAGCATTTAACAGCGGGAAACAAGGTAGGACAACGTGCTATCAATCACGATATCAGTAACGGTCATAAAGTATCAGTGTGCGGTTGTGGTAACATGAAAAGATGTAGTTACTATGGAGTACTTGTTTTACTCACTACTTGTTAGTCCGGATCAGCATGACATATTGCTAATTGACTTACACTTGTGTTAGCTTTTTTAAATATTACTTATTTTATCGTTTAGGCTTTTTTTTTTTTTTTTTTTAACGTCTTTTCATTGCTCATCGACGTTAGCTTGCCATGCAAAGTGGACAGTATTTTTGTTTAGCCTTATCATTTTTACTTACCCTCTCGTGCACCCGCTTAGCTCATAAGTACATGACCTGCCATTTCATTTTTAAGACAAGATATGGACGTTAATTCAATATTAATACAACATCCAATTATATGCAAGTATGCAATGCGCTCTTAATGGAGAGTTGATACAATGGATGCTTAGCCGCTTAGGTGATACGAAAAAAAAATACTTCAACTGAGATGCGATTGCTAGGGTTTTTGAGAGGATTTGGTAACACAAGAGGAAACAAAAATTATATTTCTGAAAGTAACCTAGTTAAATAGAAATCTTCAGGCTATTAATAGTATGCACAATTATGTTGAGTAATGTGAGATGCCACTTCAATTTGATGTTGTTATCTTTTGATGTCTGAACAGTGGCGCAACAAACAACAGGCTTATCGTCTGAGCATGAGAACTCAGATGAGCTTGAGCAGGTTAGTGTAGCACGGGCATTGTTAAATTATCGATTGAGGGCGAGGATGAAGAGCGCATCATCTCCACCATTACCATTTCCACAAACATTTCCAGTTCAAAAACCAAGACCATCATCAAGCCCACAACGTCCTACAATGACCACATCTAAGATTCTACCTTTTATTTGTCCGAAGAAGACACCTCCTCGAGTTCGTCCTTCACCATTCTTAACTTCTGATGGTATTATGTCGTCATCTCAGCCTCAGCTTTCAGAGTCTCGGGCGAGTCTGCCTCAGAGATCACTTGGTGTCGGGGCAACTCCGTACATACCAATCCGGAATACTCGGCCACTGTGCCATAATATTGCACCTCCAGTAACAATAAGGAGTGCCATGCTTTGTCACTCGGCACCACCAGTTCGTCCTCCATCATCTGCCGCTCCTCCTGTCATGAGGGCCGCCCCACCTGTGCGAATAGCACCACCAGTATGTATTCGACAAAGCATTCCTGTGTCTTCAGCCATACCCGTTTCCAGTACAGCTCCACCGAAGGCCATTGAAGCAATTCAGAGTCCGTACGGAAAAATCCAAGAATTTCAAGCACCAGAGCCTGAGCTCCTTGTATCACCTGCTCTAAACACCTCTGCTGTGAGCCCATCTGTGCCAAGAGCCTCCGCTGCTCGAAATGAAGATCCAAAATCAGCCCTGAATGTCGTTGGACCCAGTAAAGCGGTAGATTCCGATATAGAACTTCAGAGATCTGAGGTGTTAGCTAAGTTAGAATTGATCAAACTCTGAGGGAGTAAAACCGTTTAGAAGTGTTACTTCAATGGTTATGATTTTGGTATCGAATATCACCTTCGTAATCAACTCAATCTTGTACAATATCCCGTTTTTCTGTTTCTCGTGGCCTATCATCCATATTTACTTATAATTACATATTTACATTATTGATCTTGAAAGTCAGGTATGTTAGTTCTAAATAGGTTTAGTCACTATATCATGATCAGGTTAGTAGCTAGCATAATGAAAAGTTGTTGGATTATGTATGTTTTTGTGAGATGTGAGTATTTTTCGAATATAAATTCATCTATAAAATTATTATGAGTATGTCATAATGTATAAATTAGAAAACTCGTTATTACAATTTTTGTGAATTTGTGATTAGAAAATTACTATGAATATGTTAATATTGGTCATAATTTATCTAATAAAAAGTCCCAATAATATTTTGACATCTGAGTATTACGATATGCATACAAGATTAAATATTTTTGCCATGTAATAGGTCTAGTTTGTTTGCCATGTAATATGTCTAGTTTGTTTGCCATGTAAGTGATGTAACCATGTTACCCTTTTCAGGTCCTCAGTAATACGGAGCAGTAATCAGAAGGTGTTCCTTAAGACGGGCATATCCGACTTTTATATTACCCGAATTCGAAATACACCCGACTCGTATGTTATCCGATTTAGGGTTATCCGAACTCGAAACCATCCGTCCGACCCGTTTGACAGGTCTAGTTATACCATTAGTAAATAATACTCTGCTCACACATTGATACTTAAGTGGATACTCGTAAGTAGCACAAATGGTCTCATAAAACCATCTCACGCGTATGACATGATATTTACAACTAGGCAAAATTACAAAAAATACCTTATAAAATCAACTTTTTGCAAATAACTACCTTATATAATATTTTTTCCAAATAACTACCTTATAAAGCGTTTCTTATTCAGATCACTACCTAAATATTACAAATGTTATGCATATCACTACCAAGTCACCTAAAAAGGGTCAAAATTTTAAAATTTTCGACAAATTTTATTTGAAATTTACACTTAAGATAACGAATTTACCCTTACTAAACATCTCTATTGTGTTGGGATGCCAAATAACGAGTGACAAATCAGTGTTTTTATTTGTTAAATTGGAGTTTCAGGCGAAGTGGTACCTTTATAAATAAAAAATGTGTTATAAGGTAGTTATTTGCAAAAAAAAATTATATAAGGTAATTGTTTGCAACAAGTTGATTTTATAAGGTAGTTTTTTGTAATTTTGACTTACAACTAAAATGTGTATGTTTTAAGGTTTAAAGTGACTATTTATACGTTTAAAGTAACCATTTTATGAAACTCTAAAGTACGTGGTCATATTTAGCGTTAAAGTGACCAGTTCAAGCATTAAAATAATCACAATTTAATCATTAGAACTTCGTCGCATGCATTAGACGATTAATGCAAGACCTACTCTAAGGATCGTCAACAAGGTTACTCTAAGGATCGTCAACAAGGGCGTTCTAGTGCGTTGTAGATTCATTACAAACTTGTTGCCCTCACAGAAAACAGTAAATCTCATATGAGACGGTCTTACATTAAATTATTGTGAGACCATAGTATAAACTACAGTTAAAATGATACAAAAACATGAAATATATATACTAATGTCACTGAGAAGGTTACTAAAAAATTTAGTCGACAATTAACCATAAAAGGGATATAAACAGTGTGAATATGGTTACGATATTATACTACTAGAATTACCATTAAAAATGGTACAAAAACTATAATATAGTGTTGGTAATTTAAGTACAATCATCGGTCATTTAATGTAGTCGGGATTTGGTTCAAAGAAGGGCGAACACAGAATGCAATATAGCGGGTTTGCGAGTGCGGGGAGCACAGTCATTAATGTTAGACTCCGAGTTTGCGGGTTATAATGTAATGAAGCGGTTTATTATACTTTAAATAGCCTTATTTGACATATTTGTCGTGACCTTATCATGGGTAACAACCCCTTAATACCCGACCCACCATCGTCGTAATACACCCCACATAATAGTCATATGCACACTTTTGGTCTCGTTGTCATCACTTAAGCCCAAAATCACAAGGTCTTCTTATTGAGAGCACGGTCATAAGCCTGTTGGAAGGTAGTTGAAGGAATCCCAGCAAGCACGGTCCTAACCTTAGGAGTTAGTTTCTTCTCGAAACGACGAAGTCTAGCAGCTTCATCCGGCACGATATTAGTAGCACATCGTGCGAAATCCACGAACTTATCGGCATATTCCTGAACGGTCATCGAGCCTTGCACTAGGTGGATGAAATCTTGCTCCTTTTGCAAACGAAGCTCATCAGGATCAAATCTCTTCTTCAAGGCCTCACAAAAACGCGCCTAGTTAAACCCAACTTGGGCTTGAAGAGTGGCCTTAGATTAATTCCATCTTTTGACATGAATGTGCATAAGTGTAATACTTGTATGCTAACTAAAATCGTTAGGCAACCTTTTCTTAGTGTTGATTGATCGTCATCTATTTTAGAGCTTATCCATAGTGACCTTTGTGAATTATATGCTACATCGTCGTTGGGTAATAAAAGATATGTGGTGACTTTTATAGATGGTTGTATTCGTTTTTGTTATGTGTTTTTGTTACATACAAAACATGTTGCGATGGATAACTTCATTATCTTTAAAAATGAAGTAGAACTTCAATTGTCTACATGTATTATTCCACAACCATCTATAAAAGTCACGACACTGTATACACCTTAGCAAAACCGTATACATGAGGTCACGGCACCGTCGTTCTTCCTCTGTCTCACCACCTGGTGTTGCCGCCTTGCCCTCCTTTTTCTACGCCCTCTTTGTTCAGCTCTCGCCGGATACTCCTTTTCCACTGGAGGTGTCTATTTTCTCTTCGGTCAGATCTGAAGCTCACACCACCAAGCCCACCAAAGCGACACTCTACGAGTTACTGTTTATGTCATCGGTGAGTCACCGTGTTCCCGTTCTCTTTGTTCTTTTTTTCATCTACTGCTTACTTTTGTTGTCCATTTCCCTTCATGGTGTCCTTTCATTGTTGACAAGTATTTTAACATCTCCTCTTAACTTATTTTACATTGTTACTATACTTTTGTATGTTAATACTTCTATGTTTATCATTATTGTATTTTTCTCACAGATTTTTCAAAGTCGATTGGCAACAATTGGTGGACGTGATTTCGACGACAATGGGCATATTGTGCGAAGTCATCTGGTCTTAAAGCTGAATAAATTAGAATAACTTTGCTTTTACATCAATTTTGTACATCTCTTTTAAAGTATTGTAATATGAGTTGGTAATGTTACAAACTTTTTGTTCGAAAATTCCTAATGTATGTGGTATTACTTTTGATGAGAAATAAAATAAGCCGCATTTTATAAGTATGTATCTCATTATCATTTACATTTTATATTTTGATGATGCTTTAATTCAAAATTTCCCTAGAAAAAATAAAAAAGAATTGGTCAAAGATGTCAAATTTTTCTATTACATGGTTTCTAAATTATTAGGCAAAGAAACCATTTATTTGTCTGGCATAGTTTTAAGTTTTGGATAAGAAATCATTTATCTATCCTATAAGGTGTTCATCCATTGATGTGTCGTATTTATATATGCTTTATGCCCCCATGTCACTAGCGATTTACGTTACTTTTAGCGCTTTTATTCGCTTTATGCTATCATATTCCTCCGCGTTTCTCTGGTTTGCTTCTTGGCTTTGTTTTGTAGGTGGACATCGCTGTATTTTGGAGGATGAACGCTAGCCGGGACGATGTTATAGATTCTCGGGATCACTATGTGATGTGTTCAGTTGATTTCTCCTTGTCGAGGTTGAGTATGAGCTATAAAAGGAAAGGTCGGAGTCGTCCCGGGACTTAAATACGAAATAAGAAGCTCAAATCCTCGTAGTAGACCTTAGGGACGAACCATGACTCATCCCGGACCATAGGGACGATAATTGAAGAAATTGGAGCAAAAAAGAATAAGTGCAAAAAAGCCGCTGAGGTCGGGACACCTTCCCGGTGCTCAGGGACATTGTCCCGGTCAGGACACCCATCCCGGATGCTAGGGACGGCCTTGACTCTTCGATTACTTGTTTGCTCGAGTGATATACGTAGGATTTTGTCATATTTTTGGGATATGCTTGTTTTTAGTCAGAAAAATAGACTTAGAAAAACCTAATTACATTGCTCTTTGATGTTGCTTTTTGATTTTGGTTGTAATTTCAATTCCCAACTGAAGAATCGTTATATGAATTCATCTTTGTCATCTTTGCTCTAGTTGTCATCCATTGCTAGTTTTGATCTTTGTTGGTATTGTATTTCTTCTCCTCCTAATTTTAATTTCTATTTTATATAGTTTGTGATCATGAATTTCTTTTTTTTTTGGTAGAAATGTAAAATTTCATTAAACAATCAAAACCACATACATTGTTCAATACATCCAACCAAACAAGCTTACAAAAAGGCACCCTAGCCGTTAATCACATCTAACCACTGCTTATCTGCGGCTTTTACATTCTGCAACACTAAACATTTCAACCTCAACAAAATGGAACTACGCACTTGCTGTACTACAACCTCCGGTCTGAGCAACATCCCATCCACTCGACATGCATTTCTTTGATTCCAAAGCCAATAAATCAGGCCATTCACAGCAGCACTGCATACATTCCCCTGCAAACCACTCTGCCTTCGAACTCGACACAACTTCCTCCAATGCGTAGGAGAAATACCAATACCTAGCCATTTTTACTTTTGCATAGTTTTAATTTTTTTATTATTTTTTTTAATCATGAGTGAGCAGTTCCTTTCTCTAGGGAGAAAGGTGAATCATGGGTTTGTGCTTTTGTTGTTACTGATATAAGTTTGACTTTGGTTTTCATGCATGTTTCGATTGTCTTGCTATGATGTTGGAGCTAGTGTCCTCCACAGTTAGTGTGATTAATTTATTAAATCTCTTACAGGATCACAAAGGATACTTGTATTTAAAATCAGCTGATTAACGTATATCGGTAACGGTTGGCTTGCTAGAAAGTTTGACGTTACTGTCATATAGATGGCGGTGATCAGCTGGTCCTTATCGGTCACACCTATAGGACGATTTTATGAAATGTAATGTGATTACATTGATGCCTTAATTATATCTAAACAGTTAGTAAATTGGAAATAAATTAGTGGGTGAGCTGAATTAAATGTTAAATCAGCTAGATGAGCTGAATTAAGTGTTAATTCACATGTGTATAATAGTTATGAGCTACATTTATATTATAAATATATTTGATATTTATAGTTAAAATGATGCTATAAGTTATGTTATTTAATCTATTGTATTA